>JASTWR010000480.1:0-131697 GCA_030770355.1 Harpagoxenus sublaevis
CGATTTCGCGAATTCCGCATCCCTCTTCGGGAATCGTAACGCCCGCGTTCCTCGTTAGTTCCCGTGCTAACTCGCGCTGAAGTACGGAATTATTGCGTCTTACGCAATTCCACCTTTCGTGCAACTCTCCCGTGCGAAGATTACCGCGTTCTTGATAGATGCGTGCCGCTACGATGGAACGAGGGAGACACAAATTATCGGCGTTGTTTATTTTTAAAATTGAACGCTTGGCGACGCCCTTGCGTGTCAATTTATTTGATTGCCCTCCCCGGCCCGCGGGCGTCGCGACGTTAAAAACACGCACGACAAAGTTTTGCGCGATATCTATTCCTCCGGCACTTTGAGCAATCGAACTCACGAGTCCCCATATATCCTCGGGAGTTAAGTCTCTTACCGGACGAAAAGATAGCCCCGCCGGACCGTGCGTTAGTTCCGCCGAATCAAAAGATAAGCCTACGTAATGCCCCGGCCCGGTCGAACGCAACGCATACTCGTGAATTTCGCGGAACGCGTTTTCTAACCAGCGCACAGTATCGGCACCTTCCGGTATCGCCCGTAATTCTGAAATTAGCCTCCCTACCGAGTATCCGGAAATTTCTAAATTTACGCGAGTTTTCCGCCACTGAGTCTAAGTAACTAAATCCACCGACCTCTGCCGGCTGCTGCTGCTGCTGCTGCTGCTGCTGCTGCTGCTGATGATGATGATGTTGCTCTTGCAGCTGCTCCTGTTCTTGCCGATCCTGATGACGATGCACCACATCCTCGGTGCTCTCCAAGGAATTGTGTGGAACATCTTCAGCGGGAGTGTTCTCCGTCTCGCTCGCACTCTGCGTTGTTGGATCATCAGTGTCGGCGTCGGCAGGACGGTTAGCGCCGCCACCATATTGCACTGAAAAATTAAATAAAACTTAATCAATCTCCTATAATATTATTTATATTATGTTTACAAAATTATTTTTTTTTTTACACGCCTACGATAGAGCATACTAAGGTAACTTACCTTTAGCTGCTTTTATCGCTACCGTAGGACGTCAAAGAATGTTCTTTTTACCTTTGTCTCTTTCACAAATTATCCTGAGACAAAGGTTGAACAGGAGAATACGAAACATCTAATCAGAAAAAATTACTTGTGATTACAGTAAAAATAATCGAATTAAAAGTTTTTAATAGCGGAATATTATTACCTTCGCGCTCGATAGGATAATATCTGTCATCTTCGTCGCCGTCGTCATCTCCATCTTCATCTTCCTCGTCAGCAGCAGCGGCATTGTTATTATCATCATCGTCTTGTTCTTCCTCCTCCTCCTCTTCAGTCTCCTCCTCCTCCTCCTCCTCCTCTTCTTCTTCTAACTCTTCTTCTTCTTCGTCCTCCATTGCCTCTTCCTTCGTCTCCTCTGCATTATCGTCGTCATGTTGTTGCTGTTGTTGTTGCTGCTGTTCTCGCAGCACTCTTCTTTCCTCCTCCACCTCCCTTTCGATCCAGGCATTTATTTGTGGAAAGGGGTTGTTTCTATCCATATTTTCTACTAAGATGAAACATTTTTTATCTAAATTATATCCGATAAAAAATTTTTATTTAAACTTTTTAAAAAAAAACACGTGGTTCACCTGGAATTGTCAGTGAATTGACCGTGCTTGGCGTGCCAATCAGCGACATGATATCGGTTTCTTCATCTTCTTCTTCCTCTTCCTCTTCCTCTGAATCTGAAACAGAATTATATTTGTTTTATTCTTATACAAATATTTTATAAGAGTTAATCATGTGTTATTATTAAATAACTTTTCTTACCGGATAACATTACGACGGGTATGTCAACGTTCTACGCGGGTGGTGCCACGATTCTAGCTCTCCCTATAAAAATTAAATATTAGTAACATTCGTTTTTAAATAATTAATTTATTTTGTTTTTTCTAACTTACGTGCTGGTACAACAGCCTCGCCTATGTCTTCCTCCGCTCGCCGTCTCTGCCCCCGCACAAGGAACGGACGCACATGTGCAACAGGGATCCTCTCTATTAAATTATTACAAAATTTTAACACTAATCGTCACTTAAAAAATTTTAAGGTCTAATTTTTTAAATTTCTTAATCGACGAAGCTGGCACTCCTGACGGTCACAATCGTCAGGATACTATAAGTAGACCGAGAATCCGGTCCTTCTATCGAAACGCTTAAATTTAAGCACCTTAAATTAAGATGGAAAAATTCCCTCTCCCTTCCCTAATTAAATCGATATCGATTTAATATTAAAATCACTGTAAAAACTTATTGCGAAAAATATTACCCCAGCCAGGGTTCGAACCTGGAATCTCCCGCATTCCGTTCGGGCGTCTTAACCAATTCGACTACCAGGGCATGTGGTAATATTTATCGCAATAGCACATCTAAACAATCATAAGATGGAACACCGAGGCCCTGGTAGTCGAATTGGTTAAGACGCCCGAACGGAATGCGGGAGATTCCAGGTTCGAACCCTGGCTGGGGTAATATTTTTCGCAATAAGTTTTTACAGTGATTTTAATATTAAATCAATATCGATTTAATTAGGGAAGGGAGAGGGAATTTTTCCATCTTAATTTAAGGTGCTTAAATTTAAGCGTTTCGATAGAAGGACCGGATTCTCGGTCTACTTATAGTATCCTGACGATTGTGACCGTCAGGAGTGCCAGCTTCGTCGATTAAGAAATTTAATTTGATTATTTATACACTGGCGAAGTTAATGTATCTCATCTAATTTTTTATTTAAAACACTTACCTCCTCCTCCTCCTCCTCCTTCTCCTCCTCCTCCTCCTCCGGTGTTGCGACGTACAAAGTCAGCTATGAGGCCCGCCGGATCTTCCTCCGTATCCCCATAAGCTTCCCGCACTTCAATTATTGCAGTAACGAGATTTAATAATCGCACGTCACCTCTGCACAGTCCTTGCTGCTCCAAAACACATAGCAGGTTGCTCGGGCACCAGTCCGCGAAACGACCAAAAACGCGATAATTTTCTTCTTTGTTATCCGACAGCGCGGACACGAATTGCTCGGCTGCATTTGCTTGTTTAGCTATAATGCAGCCGAGTTTCACGAAGCGCTCTACACGTTGACGAAGCGACATGTTTTCGCGTTATTTAAGTACTATAGTTTCCTTACTAAGAGCGTACTAGACGACTCGAAGCTTGGACGTAGAACTAATTCTTAACTTTATCGTTTCACCCTTTATATAATTGTTTGTTTCAAAAAAATCTTTAGAGAGGTGGAAGTCAAAATTTTCCAACCATGGTATTCGAGAACAAACTCGAATCTTTCCATTTCCCTTCGTACGCGGAAAACGTTTCCGTGAGAAAAGTTATCTTATATCATAAACCTTTATTGGCCTTACTCACAAAAAATGTATGTAAGGACTTACAAAAGAGTCTTCCATAGAATAATTTCTACTATAGTTATATTTTATCATATAATTTTAAGGATTTATTGCTTTATTTTGTAGAAATATTTTAAAGGTGCCGCATAGACCAATTTGTTCTAAAATGTTTATTGCTTTATTGACACCATAAAAAAAAAGGGAGCAACTTAATGTTTTGCGCATGGAGAAATTTTTTGAAAAAAGTTGTTTTACCTCATAAACTCTTATCTACCTTGCTCACAAAAAATCTGTGGAAGGTCTTACAAGAGAGCCTTCTATTGAATAATTTCTACTTTGTTATATTTCTTATCATATAATTTGAAGAATTTATTGCTTTATTTTGTAGAAATATTTTAAAGGTGACGCATAGACCAATTCGTTCGTTCTAAAATGTTTATTGCTTTATTGACTTAGCATAAAAAGGAACGACTTAATGTTTCCTGCATGGAGGAATTTTTCGAGAAAAATTGTCTTACCCCATAAATAAACTCTTATCTGCCTTACTCGCAAAAAATCTATGTAAGGACTTACAAAAGAGTCTTCCATTGAACAATTTCTACTTTGTTATATTTTTTATCATAAAATTTGAACAATTTATTGCTTTATTTCGTAGAAATATTTTAAAGGAGACACACTGTCCAATTCGTTCTAAAATGTTTATTGGTTTATTGACTTACCATAGAAAAGGATTGGTATAATTTATTCTGTTTATTTATTTCTAAAAAAATTTTTAAACTGTTTCATATTACTTCGTATAATAAACTTTAAAATGTTAAAAAATTTTAACTACCTTATTTTTGTATAAATTTTACCCGATTTCTTTAACAACTTCTCTTATGACACTGTACAACTTAGAAACAATATTTGTAGTTTAATCTTTATCTTGTAAATAATTTAAGTTACTTCATGAAGACTTCTAGAAAAATCTAGAAAAATCTAAATCTTTCTAATATTTATCTGCGCGCTCAGACTAATTTTTCTGAAACGACGCAAAAGAAGTTAACGTTTTGACTAGTGTCACGAGGACAAATTCACTTGAGTCTCATCCTTCGAAGCGACAACATCGCCAGTGAAAAAGTACACCACACTATCCTGTCTTCGATTAGTGTCAGCCAGTATTACGAAGAAATAAGTACAATGGACAGTTATAAAGACGCTAATAATTCTGAAGAGCGTGTCGCTCGCGATATTCCCGATAAGGGACGCGATTTCGAGGGAGAAAACGAACATTATCACATGCTGCTGTCGACAACGTATGCCCTCAACCCTTCCCATACGAAGAGGATTCACGTGGGATTGCAAGCAACAAGCGAGAGAGTCTTCGTGCCGCAGGTAAAATTGTCCGGCAACCGCGCGGACGGAATTTGTTTCGACGAGAAATCATGGCAGCAGTTTCGAGATTCTCTGGGACTCGTGAACGAATATTTAAGTAGAGAAAACAAATCAAAACCAAACTCCATCTCCATTAACAATATTACCTTCAACTTTACCACGTCCTACGGAGGAAAATCTATATTGGTGGCGTACAAGGAAAACGAAGAGAATACTTCTTCGGTAACTTCCGGTGGCGAGGAACATCGAACAGGAGACGTGGAGGCTGCAGATTCTCCGCCAGCAAAGAAACGGAAAACGTATGCTGTGGCGATTGTGATGCAGATGACTACATTTCTTGGACTGAGAAACATTGCGAAATGCATTGATGCGCATTTAGTACATTTAAAATCTGTGGCGAATAGTGTTGACGATTGTGCGCGTTATCTAATTAACGAAATAGAAATGAGTCTCCCTAAAGGTTACATAAATGATGATATTGTGAAACTAACGCTTAGAGGAAATTTCAACGACATCGAGCGTAATGTACGTACTCAATTAAGTAATCTAACTTTCCTCGATATGTATTTCAATATAGTATTTTTAGAATTAACTTTGCTGCGCTTCAACGAAATACTACGTATAATTTTGTCGAATCGCGGATCATAATTTTTATAATAATATTGTTTGAATAATTTTTCTACATCTTTACTTTATAAACGACTAAATTGTATTATTCTCCTACAAAGTTTTCAATGTAATAAAACATTTTTGGTAACTTCAACACCCGTCTATTTCTCTTTATTCCTTTTTCTCTTACATTTCAGGAATAGTCACGTAACAGAACGAACCTGTTCGTTCCTGTTTTCCTCTCCTCATACACAGCCATAAACCCTTCGCTAAAAAAAAAAGATCAGTTGCGGCTCACCGCAATGCGGCCTGTGCTTGCCGCTCCGTACCGACTTCCCCCTCTTCCCTCTCAAAGAAACCACTTTCAGCCACGTGCCTCGCAACGCGAAGAGAAGCGAACATGTCCATTCCTATTTCTCCCCCCTCCCTCTCGTGGTCACTCTGGAAATCTCTCTTGGACCTCCGCCATATTGTCGTGCTGCCTCAGCGTCGTCCACCACGTGCTACTCCAAAATTTCGCCATCTTTGCCGCGCAACCCTAACCCCGTCCACCACGTGCTAACCGAAAATTCCGCCATCTTTGAGCGTCGTCCACCACGTGCTACCCCACAAAATGACCCAAGGCAGGTTAGGGGGAAAGCCAATCAGAACCCGGGGAAGCTATGGCTCTCCAATCAGAACGCAACATTTAATTAACAATTACCCCCTCCCCCTCTTGCGTCAACCAATCAGAGCCCCCAGACGTCACGTGGTCAGACCGTCTGGCCACGCCCCCCGCGCCGGAGGGGTCGGTGGTGGGTGTTTGTTTTGACGGGCCATAGCTTCCTACATATTACTTGAGACTGGTAAAACCACATATTGATGTAATTGGCGCAGGATCAATTTATAATGCAGACGAAAGTGGCTTTAATGTAGAAATACATTCTGGAAGAACATTAACTAATGTTGGAGCAAAACAAGTTGAAGCCGTTGTTCAATCATTATCTTCTATGACTCGTAGCTACACCATTATGCCTACTATATCTGCAGATGGACATCTTCTTTCACCTCTGTATATAGTATTGAAAGAACCTAGTGGAACACTTGGACCCCGAGTAGAAGAATCTCTTTTTAGACCTAATAATATTTACACCGCGGCTTCAAAATCCGGGAAACTTACAAGAGATCATTTTAAAAACTGGTTTGAAGAAGTATATTTACAAAATACTGGAGAAAAAAGCCTGCTATTGCTCGATTCATGGACAGGACATTGTCCGGAACAATTAAAAGAATTTATACCAGAAGACAAACAAGTAAATATTTTAACAATACCAAAAAAAACAACTAGTTTTATACAACCTTTAGATGTTTTCGGTTTTAGAATTTGGAAAAATTTTGTTCGAAGCTTCTCTGATGGCATTATTTTAAATAATTATGACATAAATCTACATGCACGTAATAATATAATAAAATTACAATCTTTAACGCATATAGTCAACTTTCTTCTCCAAGATTTCAAAATTTATTTTAATATAGTTGGTACAAAAGTGGATATTTATCAACACGGCCTGAAAAGTTTGAAAATCCAATAACTTATTGTTATTTCAAAGAAGAAAGAAATATAAAAAGATGCAATATTTGTGGTAAAATTACTTTGATACGTTTGTAATTTTGACTTCCACCTCTCTAAAGATTTTTTTGAAACAAACAACTATATAAAGGGTGAAACGATAAAGTTATGAATTAGTTCTACGTCCAAGCTTCGAGTCGTCTAGTACGCTCTTAGTAAGGAAACTATAGTACTTAAATAACGCGAAAACATGTCGCTTCGTCAACGTGTAGAGCGCTTCGTGAAACTCGGCTGCATTATAGCTAAACAAGCAAATGCAGCCGAGCAATTCGTGTCCGCGCTGTCGGATAACAAAGAAGAAAATTATCGCGTTTTTGGTCGTTTCGCGGACTGGTGCCCGAGCAACCTGCTATGTGTTTTGGAGCAGCAAGGACTGTGCAGAGGTGACGTGCGATTATTAAATCTCGTTACTGCAATAATTGAAGTGCGGGAAGCTTATGGGGATACGGAGGAAGATCCGGCGGGCCTCATAGCTGACTTTGTACGTCGCAACACCGGAGGAGGAGGAGGAGGAGAAGGAGGAGGAGGAGGAGGAGGTAAGTGTTTTAAATAAAAAATTAGATGAGATACATTAACTTCGCCAGTGTATAAATAATCAAATTAAATTTCTTAATCGACGAAGCTGGCACTCCTGACGGTCACAATCGTCAGGATACTATAAGTAGACCGAGAATCCGGTCCTTCTATCGAAACGCTTAAATTTAAGCACCTTAAATTAAGATGGAAAAATTCCCTCTCCCTTCCCTAATTAAATCGATATCGATTTAATATTAAAATCACTGTAAAAACTTTTTAATTTTATTTTATTTTAGAATTAATTTAATTGTAAAAATAAACAAGAAAAGAAAGTATATAAAATTATATTATATAATGTCTTGCAGTTTTCCATAGATATAATTTGTGATAAGTATGTTATAAGTGTACATGATGTGGTAACTAGCGTAAGATATTTGTTTTTTTGCAAAAACTATTTTTTAAGAATTGTAATTGTTTAAAGTTATAGTTTTTAATCTCATCAAAAACTTATGCCGTTTTTTATATTATTATGATATATATTTATATTCTGCGATAGAAACTCTCATAATTATATACATATAGTATGTCCTTCAAATGTATTTTCTATCGTACTTATCTTCTATGAAAGAAGCGAACGGAACGTGTTGCGTGAATAATCGAGCGCATGGACGGACACGGATAGACTGTTTACAGCGGCGTTTGTAATTATTTCTCGAAAATGGTTTTTCATAACATAACTTTATCATACATGGTTGAATTCGTAAAAAAAAACCTTTTATTTGGTGATAAACAATTTTTAAAATTTTGGAAAAAAATGGTTATTGGTAAGAGTATATTTAAAAATTAATAAAATAAAAAATTGTTTTTTCCACTATTTCAAAGTACTTTTTAAACCATTGAATTTCCATTTTGGAACATTTTTTCTATCTCTTATAGTTCCGGAGATATTCGGCTCGAAAGAGAAAAACCGATTTTTTTCGAAGGAGTGTCTTCCATAGAACCGTTTTTTAGCACCAACAAAAAATTGTTTTGTTATTAGGTCCTACTACTCTACTATTATGCAAAGTTTCAGATTTATTTGAATTTTCGAGTTGCCGAATGTCCCTTGTTAGAGGAGGAGATGAAGAAAATTAAATGGGGCGAAATCAGGCTAGGAGAAGGAAGGGTGTACGATTTGGAGTATGCGGATGACATGGTGTTGCTGGCGGAGGGAGAGGATGAAATGAGAAGTATGATGGAGAGGTTGGAGAGATATGTGACGATACGCGTACTCGTCACTCGCGCTACGGCCCTGGCGGCCACCGCGCGCTTGTTCAGCGTGCACGCCTGATCAGCGTGCACGCCAGTGCCCGAGCAGTGGGGCAACCCGAGCGGTGGGGCGGCCCCCACCATCCGCGCTCGGGGTATAAATAGGGGACTCGAGCCGACACCAGTCACCAGTCCTGTCCTGATCCTGGTCTCGACACGACCGCTCTCCTGACCACGTTGGGCGCTCCCAACGTTTTCTTCCTCCGTACAGAGAACGGGTGCTCCCGTTCTCACCTGGGTGCTCCCAGGGTACGGGCCTACCAGCCGGGCGCTCCCGGTTGGCTCTACCTGTCTGCTCCTGCTTGGGGTCGGGCGCTCCCGACCCTTTCCGCCGTACAGGCAACGGGTGCTCCCGTTGTCAAGCCGGGCGCTCCCGGTGTACGGGCCGCTCAGTCGGGTGCTCCCGACTGAGCTCCTACCCAGACCACCTGTCCGCGTTTACTCGCGATCCGTAAGGCAAGCGTGCCTCCGCGTTTACTCGCAATCCGTAAGGCAAGCGTGCCTCCGCGTTTACTCGCGATCCGTAAGGCAAGCGTGCCTCCGCGTTTACTCGCGATCCGTAAGGCAAGCGTGCCTCCGCGTTTACTCGCGATCCGTAAGGCAAGCGTGCCTCCGCGTTTACTGGCAACCCGTAAGGCAAGTGTGCCTCCGCGTTTACTCGCGACCCGTAAGGCAAGTGTGCCTCCGCGTTTACTCGCGATCCGTAAGGCAACGGTGCCTCCGCGTCTACTCGACCGACGCAGCGGTCCGACCGCATCATACACTCATACAGCGGCTCGGCGGAGCATACACGCCACACACCAACACACACATATTTCATCTTTGTGTAAGAAGAAAGGAATAAACTATTTATTTTGAAACCAACCAGTGTCTCCACGTTTTCTCACCCTGGCACGGCGAGCTAATTCCGAGCGAGAAAACGCGTACCGTTACAGATATTTGAATAAAAAGAGGCTGGAGCTCAACGCGGAGAAAACCAAGATCATGAGGTTTAGAAAAGGAGGAGGAAGGATGATGAAAAAAGATTGGCTGTGGAAAGGAAGAAAAGTGGAGGAGGTGAAAGAGTTCCGTTACCTAGGGTATACGCTACAAAGGAATGGAGGGCAAGAGGCACACGTAAGGGAAAGGGTCAAGAGGGCGGCAGCGGTTATGGGGCAAGTGTGGGGGATAGGGAAGAGGAGATTTGGGAAGGACTGGGGGAGAAGGCTCTGGCTATTTGACAAGCTGGTTTGGACGGTAATGGGGTACGGGGTGGAAATATGGGGATGGGAAGAAAGAGAGGGGATGGAGAGACTGGAAGAAAGATATCTGAGATGGGTGCTGGGAGTAGACGGGAGGACACCGGGGTACTTAGTGAAAGAGGAGCTGCAGAGAGAAAAATTAAGAGGTAGAGCGGGCAGGAGAGCGTGGGGGTTTGGAAGGAGGCTGGAGGAGGGGGGAGGAAGCGAACTGGCGAGACTGTGCTGGGAGGAAGTGAAGAAGAGATCGAGGAGAAGAGGGGGGTTATCGGATTGGGAGGAGGGCCGGAGGAAGTATCTGAGCGATAGAGGCTTGTGGGAGGAGGGAGAGGGGGAGAGAGTGGGTAGGGAGGAGACAAGACTGGAGGAGATGGTGAGGTGGGAAAGGAAGGTGCAAGGAGCGGAGAGATGGGAGAGAATAAAGGAGTCCAGATTTAGTAAATGGTACAAGGAAGTGAAAGAAGAAGGGATACCGGAGTATCTAAAGAAAGGGTGGGGGGAAAGTAGGTGGAGCAGAGTAGCGAGATTCAGGCTGGGGAGCGAAATGAGGGATTGCAGATATTGGGAGGAGGAGGAGAAAAGGGTATGCAGACTGTGCGAGGGAGAAGAAGAGACGTGGGAACATACGTGGGAACGATGTAGGGATTGGGATGAGGGAGGGGGCAGTTGGCAGGAGGCAAGGGGTTGGGTATTGGGAGGGGGCTGGAGAGGGGGAATGGTGGATGAGAGAGATCGAGAAAGATAGGAACAGAAGGGGGTACATGGAGGGGTTGGGAGAAGGGGAGGGGGAGGTATGAATGAGGAGAGAATGAGAGAGAATGAGTGGTATGCCGCAAAGGGGGAGAGTAGAAGCGGTAGTTATAGAAATTTGGAGGCAAGAAGAAACGGAAGTCCCTTTTTGCGGAGGGTGTGTGTGTGTGCGGCGGGGGTGGGTGTGGGCGGATGCAGAGGCAGAAGCCCACATCCACTCCACTAGGTTAAGTAGATTTAAGTCCTTTTTGTAAAGGGTTGGGTACGTCCCTACAAAACGCCAAGAAATGTCGGAGGGATGAAAAGAGGAGAGGCGGTTTTTTGTAAGGGGTTTGGGTACGTTCCCCGAGGAAAAACGCTTTGTAAACCCTGAGGGGACACAAATAAACGAATGCTGAATACTAAATACTGAATATTTATATACATAGTTTTTAACGTTTGTGCTTTCTCTTTTTAATTTCCTAGATAAACTTTTAATGCTTGCCAGAGACAAATTCGCGATAAAGCGACATAAAGTTGCCCATGATTAAATACATCTTTACGTAGATCTATTGCTACTTTATCAAACGTTTGCACTTGCGACTAAAATTTACAACATTATCTACACTTGTATAAACTTGTTCATTATCTAGTAATTCTGTAGAATTACTAGATAATGAACAAGTTTATACAAGAGTAAATAATGTTGTAAATTAAAGTTGTAACTTTATTATTAATTTCATCAACGTCAATATTTTTTACCAAAAGAATCGTAGTTTTAGCAAATTTATCAAGTTCCTTTTTTCGTAAATTGCGCTTTGCATTTTCTCAATTATCACTGCGGCACTGCGCACAGTGCAGAATGCATTTTCACAGTATTCACTGCGCACAGCGCAGAATGCATTTTCGCAGTACTCACTGCGCACAGCGCAGAATGCATTTTCACAGTACTCACTGCGCATGGCGTAGAATGCATTGTCAGAGTATTCACTGCACATAGCGTAGAATGCATTTTCACAGCACTCACTGCGTTCAACGCAGAATGCATTTTTACAGTATTCATTGTGTTCAACGCAGAATGCATTTTCTCAGTTATTACTGCGCAGAATGCATTTTCACAGTACTCACTGCGTTCAACGCAGAATGCATTTTCTCATTTATTACTGCGCACAGCGCAGAATGCATTTTCGCAGTGCTCACTGCAGATTGCGCAGAATGCATTTTCACAGTACTCACTGCGCAAAGCGCAGAATGCATTTTCGCAGTACTCACTGCGGACCGCGCAGAATGCATTTTCACAGTAATCACTGTGTTTAGCGCAGAATGCATTTTCACAGTACTCACTGCGTATTGTGCAGAATGCATTATTGCATTATGACATTACTCATTGTGTTAATCGTAGAAATATTTTGCTTTTTTAATTCTCCAAATTGTCCAATATTTCAATGTTTACCTTTCAATATTTCTTTTTATACTTATAATTTTTAAACAATGTTTTTATAATTTACGCAATGTTAAATACATATATGTCACTTAGTTGAACGTTTCTTTAGTGTTCATGATGACAGTTTGCAAGTATATGTAACAATAAGTACATGACTTGCTCATATTAACAAATTTATTATATGCACATACTAATGCAGATATAAACTAGTAAACACAATGCAAGTAGATAAAGATGCGCGAGCTCATCAGGATGAAATGATGGATGACGAATTAGCGGCGCTGCAATGGGTATTCCTCGCGGAATATTCCATGCACCTGAAGAATCACACGCATTAAAATCTGAATCTTTGTTTCCAATATTTCCAATTTTAATAGATTGTGCACCATTTAAAATTTTCTTGTCCTTTTATTTATCCTTTTTAGTTTTATCTAGTATTTTATTTTCTTTTATTATATATATCAGCCTGTATATATTACATCGCTGTAATTGAAGTTATTATTCTTCTGGAAAAGGCAATAATTCTTTTTCTTTAATAACCCTCAGACAATGCCTACGCATGTCTTGCATGTCTGTTGAATATTTTTTACTAGATGGATTTTCTCCCCTTGCTATTGATATAGCAAATGCTGCTGCAAATATACCACACGATAAGTCCGGCTGCTTTGTAACTTTTTCAAATATTACATTATTTGTGGTCAAATTAGGGTATCGCTTTTTTATGTAGTTTTGTTCAAATAATGTCAGATTGTTATGAGTGTGTTGCAAAGTACAAACTATCATATACTGTGACGTTGCGGCATCGCCGCGCGTGGCAGCGTCCCCGCCGCCGTCACAAGGCGCGGGGTTCGCGCCCGACGACGGGCCGGGAGCGCGCGGGGCGTCGGAGTCTCCGAGGGGCGCAAACGCGATTATTCTGAATAATTATTTACTCGCGTTTATTGATTTTTTTTGGTGCGAACGGCGTCGCCTCCGATATCGAGGAGAACGCCACGCCGGAGGCCAGTTGTTGGCAGAGGATTGCGGCCCACCCGGTGGAGATTCGGAGTGGCGGCCCGGCGAGGCAGGGCACCCCTACGATGTACGGCGTTGCGCCGCGAGGATCGAACGATCACGCGCGACGTCGATGACAGCCGTGACGACGCGCAGAGCGGTCCGCGCAACCCCTGCGTGGGGTGAGGAATCGACTGGCGATCGAGTGCGGCGCCGCGCTGTCTCTTCTGCGCCGTCCGCCGAGTCGACAGGTTGTCGGGATCTTTTCGCTGTCGTCGTCGCGATCCGATTTTATCAAGCGTTGTCGTGCGTGCGTGTGTGCCCGTGGAGGACCCCGGCCCGCGAGAGCTGCCGCTGATCCGAGGACGAGGAGGCCGAGCTGGCGAGGACGAGGCCCGAGGAGCAGCACACCGGTGAGGTCGCCCGTAATAAACGTGTAAAGCCACGAGCGGACTGCGAGAGGTCGCGCTCCCGCTCTGCTGTCGACGTGCCATAATTTCGCGTTTTCGTTAGCCGTGGCAAGGAACCCGGCGTAATTCTCGTCTCGATTGGCAGTCGACATCAAGCGCGAGGAACCCCGAGAGCGGTTGTAGTGGCTGGTATCGGAGCGAGCCCCGGAGATTCGCGGTCGGAAAGCGTCGAAGAACCCCGGATATCGGGTACGCGAAACGCGAGTGACCACGCGGCGTGACGAAAGTTCCTCGCGAGTGCCGCCATAATCCGCTTGCACGCGATCGAAAATTCTCGCGGTTTCGACTCGCGCGAAAATCGGGTGTCTATCGTGCCCGATAAACGGCCGAATATATTTCGGGTTGCACGCCGCGAACGGCGCGTAAAGTGTGACGACGTGTAATACGCGTCGCGTAGTGACCGCAACGTCCAGCTCCCTTCGGACGACAGAATCCTTTCGCGGGTGCGGAAAATATCTTGCGCGCGCCCAGCGGGGCGCGGGACGCCGCATACCTTTTTTTTGTACTCGGTGTCGTATTACGTTTCGCGAGCGGCGTAGAGCCGCGCCGCCGTGATCGATTATGTTTCGCGAGCGGCATAATTATCGTGTATTTTTCGTGTTGGTCGCGATATATTCTTGCGTATTGTGTTATTCCTCGCGAGTCGCATTATTCTGTACGTTGTTCCGTGTGTATCGTTTCCATGTAATTTCGCCGTCTTATGCGGCGTATTAGCTGTCGTTTTAGATGCTTGCGAGCGGAGTTAGCATAATTCATCGAGTGTATTTTTGCGGCCTGCGATCGTCGCGGCATTATTTCTTTGATTCATTTTGTACGTGCTGTCGTTTTATACTACTCGCTGTCGTCACCGTTGTTCCGACGCGCTTCTAAGTCGCTTCGCAAATTCTGAGCGTCATCATTAATGATATTTCTCCGTCGACCGAGGAAACGAATGCTGTTATTCGCACCGTCTTTGTCAACCGACGGGATAAACTTTGTACTATTAACTGGCTGCGATCGGAATAAAGGTAGTTATTATTAATTAAATTAACGACTTTCGCGCGACTTATTCACCCGTCCCCCGCATTCCTGAGCGCTGCCCGGCATCCACCCCGCCCCTCCTCCGTTAGGTTGAGCTAGCTAGCCCCTCGTGCCGAAGGTATTCTCGATCTTTTCAATTTTTGCAAGTATCGGTTGTTGTTTCGCGATTCGGTGACGCGTCGTCGTACGTGTCTGGCGCCCAACAAAATTTTTCGCGACCGATCGATCGCCTTCCGGGTACGAGGGACCCCGCTTTAGAGAGGCCTAACATCCCGCTCTCTCTTTTGCTCAGCTATCTCAGAAGATAGCGTGACAATACATATATAAAGCTTAACATCGTCATAATAAATACAATGCCATTGGTTTCCGGCTTGACATCCACCAACAATCTGAACATCCGGGGTAAATATTGGAACAACCCAATGTAATCCATAAATAAATAGTACATATACACGTTTAAATAGAGTTTTATTTTTTATTATCTTCATTATTTCATTTAAAGGTCTATCATCTAGCCACGAATTTTCTTCTAATACGTTCTCTTCTAGAGTTTGTAAGGGAGGGTAAATCTCTACCGTATTTGCACATTTTTCACGATATGATTTGTATTGATTTCTAGTTATACATTATTTTTGTATGTTTGGAGAAATAGACAGCCTTACCTTCTTGAATAGTAATTGGTTTCACGTCGTTGTATTCGATTTCGTTATTTAATATTACACATTCCTTGTCATCAATTCTAAATATCTCATTAGTAAGTCCAGACATTACATTGATTAAGTCTTCCTCTGAATTATTTTTGTTTTTATTAGATGAAGTAAGTAGGTGTGCAGCACTACAGTTAAACCTCTGGGAGCTCCGTCCGGGGGGTCGGAACGGGCCGCTGAGAGGTGTAGTGTTGGCCGTGGAGAGGCCTGCACTTGGACACGGTACATTTGGACACGGTCATTTGGACACGATCTATTGGACACCGTTCGTTTGAACACCGTTCATTTGGACACCGTTTATATGGACACCGTTCATTTGGACACGAAAATACGCGACCTGTGCACTTGGACACGAGAATGCGCGAAATGTTCACTTGGACACGAAAATGCGCGGCCTGTGCAGTTGGACACGAAAATGAACGACCTGTGCACTTGGACACGAGAATACGCGACCTGATCACTTGGACACGAAAATGCGCGACCTGTTCACTTGGACACGAAAATGCGCGGCCTGTGCAGTTGGGCACGAAAATGCGCGACCTGTCCACTTGGACACGAAAATGCGAAATAACTTTCGATGATAAATATGTCGCAGCCACATGGTGTACACACACACACAAACACGCGGGGGGTGCAAGGGGGGCCTTCGGCCCCCCTCCCGCACCCCCTCCGCCGGTAGGCAGGGTGGACCTCGCTTAATATCTCGTGTCCAACTGCACAGGCCGCGCATTTTCGTGTCCAAGTGAACAGGTCGCGCATTCTCGTGTCCAAGTGCACAGGTCGTTCATTTTCGTGTCCAACTGCACAGGCCGCGTATTTTCGTGTCCAAGTGAACAGGTTGCGCATTTTCGTGTCCAAGTGAACAGGTCGCGTATTCTCGTGTCCAACTGCACAGGCCGCGCATTCTCGTGTCCAAGTGCACAGGTCGCTCATTTTCGTGTCCAAGTGCACAAGTCGCGTATTTTCGTGTCCAAATGAACGGTGTCCATATAAACGGTGTCCAAATGATCGTGTCCAATTGAACGGTGTCCAAATGTACCGTGTCCAAGTGCACCTCTCCCTTGGCCCTTGAGGGGTGGGCGAGGGGCAGGTGGGCGACGAGGGGAAAATTTCTTCCCCTTACCGCAGCGGACCTCCCCGCGCCCAGGGGCGGATCGTCGAGATTTTCCCCCGGCCCTCGGTCAGGGGCGGCGCGGCGAGATTTTTTCTCCCGGAACGGCGGGCGCAGAGGTCGCCACCGCGGACTCGCCTCGTCGATCATCCCCCTCGCGAAGCGCGAGCAGTGGCGCGATGGCGAGACGCGCGATCGCTCCTCGCGACTCTCGGGGACGGGGATGCGGGAAGTCGGGGTGAACTCATCGTTTTATCGGGGCGATAACGACGCGTCCTCAAGTCGGGGTTTATCGGGCGATAACGACGCGTCTCGGACCGATTTCCCGTGGTATAACGATTGTTGGCGGAGAGGACTCTTCGTTTTATCGGACAGATTAATTTCGCTGGAGCGCTATATAAAACGTGGGGTAGCACGAGAGACGTCTATTGAGACACGGTCGAGAGCGCGAGGAACGTCGACATGAACGTCGCGGAGAGTCAGCAGAAGGACGCGGAGATCATGGCGATCCTGGACGATTCGCTGTTGGGCGTGCGGACGGAGGTCGAATCGCCGACCTTCGCCCTGGTCGATCTGCTGAACGAGATATGGAGACCCGAGCGCTCGGCGACGCAGAATCTGAAAGAGATTCTCGCGAGTGTGTCGAGATACCTGACGAATCGGAGGGACACCAGTGCGCGTCGCGTGCGCGAGGGCGAGGAGATAAGGAGCGCAATCAGGGAGCTCTACGGATTGTGGCTGAAGAAAGGTCTGGTGAGTCCGACCTGTTCCGTGGACGATATGTATCGTTTCGTTCGCGCCCAATTTCCGTCTAAGGTGTACTCGTCGCTGGTAAAGGGTCTGATGACGCACGATACGTTCTACGAGTGGATTAGCGATCACGAAAGCTACGTCAACGTTGCGCCAACCGTCAAGGCGGCGGACGCTCCCGCGTCGCGCGCGGTCTCGACGGATTCGCTCGTGGAAGCTCTCGCGTCGCGCGCGAACGAGCCACGCGAGGAGGATGAGGAGAACAGCGGCGGCGGGTTCGACGCGCTGTTCGATCTGTCGTCAAACCGCGATCTGGATCGCGTACAGCAGTACGTCTCGAGTATGAAGGACCGACGACTCTTCACCCTCAGGTCGCCGGGAGAGGTCGGGTCTCAGCTGGTTCGCATGGACGTCTTCGACGTCAAGGATATCGTCAGCAGGGACAAGCGCAAATGGTGAAGATACGCGAAGGTGAGAGTTCAGTTTCTCACCTCTCTCTCGCGCGCGGATCGCAAGCGGCAGTTGATGCTGCAACTGTTGGATCTCGTGGGGGACGATCTGAAGAAGGTTCCGGGGGTCCAAAGGGAAACGAAGAATCTTACCTAGTAGAGCGGGTAAGGCAACTTTTGAGATGCATCTCGCTGGAGAAATATACGCGTGTTCGAGAAATTTTCGTTTTCTTATTTTCCCGCCTCCTTCCAACCTCGTTTTAGATATAGGAAAAAATAAAAGATAGACAATAAGGTTCGTTTGTTTTCTTTATTGTTTTTTTACTACTACTACATGGTTACAATCTCTCGTTTCCGAAGAACAGCGGCTATCTCGCAGTCGACGATATCGCTGCGGTCAAAGGTCTCGCTCTCGCCTATCGCCCTTGAGACGTTTGTGGGATCCGCCATGGTGGCCGCGATGGCGAGGAAGCGCGACAGCCTCGAGTCGACCTTGCCAGTCATCGAGGATAAAGTAATGATGACGCGGTTAATGCACAACTCCAGATCGAACAGTAACAGCACCGTGCTCATCGACGCGACGAGACGCGTCGTGGACATTTCTATGCGCAGGATCGGTTGATTGTGTATTCTTCCGAATCGCAGCGTCAGGTTTCCGTCAGCGATGCATATCGGAGGCGGCGATGCGTGGTTCTCGTTCTTACCGCTGTACAAATGGGACAGCACGGCGCGTCTCTGGTCAAGAAATTCCCTTCACGTCTCGAGCGAGAGCGATATCTCCTTGCCGTGGCAATCCCCTATGACGATAGTCACGTAGCAGGGGAGTACGACGGCGATACCGATCTCGACGAACTTGTATCCCGTTCTCGTCAATTCGTATCTCCTTTCCAGAATCCGCTGCGGACGCTCCGCGTCGCGTTTCGAGGCGTCGCGTCTGTGAAACGATGAGAATCGTGATAACGACGAGAATCGTGACAACGATATCGCGCGTCGACTTACGTCTTTCTCCGCCCGTCGCCGTTGCTCTGGCTCGGTTTCGCCGATCGCTCGTCGAGTCCTCTCTTTCTCGCTCCACCGGCGACGTTATCGCGGTCTCCGTCCGAGTAGCGCGCCTCGAAGAGCGTGGGCTGCAGCGTCGAATACATATCGTCGCGAGACTGATCGCGCAATAATGGCAGTCTCAGGGGATGATCGTATATATATCGCAACCCTTCTCGCCGACTCAAGGGTGACGCGCGAAACCGCGATTTATCGCGCCGTTTTCTGTTCCTCCCCTTCCTCCGACAGATTATCGCCGCTCGCGAGCGCGTCGATTCTAACGAACCGATTCAAAAGATCCCGCAACTGCTGCAGCAGTCCGTCTCTCGGGCAAACGACGCCGAGGATCTCCAGGTCGAATCTACCGGCCGCCGTACGGTCCTCGCGAAGTCGTTGAATCTGTAGAACTCTTTCCTGCCGACGAAATACAGATTACCGTCCGTGTATCGAAACGTCAACGTTACACCGGAGGGTATTGCCGGAAATATCTTCTCTATCGTGTAAAATTTTACGATTTTCATCGAGCAATCGTCCATCTCGCCCACGATATGATCGTTGTATATCACGAAGGTCCGCCCTTTATTCGTGCTCACCACGGCGTTGATCCTCGCGTCCGCGAGAATTCCGAGCTCGGCGAAGTATCTCGGCCACATCGGCACCTGCGCCAGACGAGGGTAGGTGACCATGTAGACTCTCCTGTCCGCGAACAGCACGAGACCGCCCGAGGGCGTCTCGTACGCGGCCGTCAGACGCGTGAAGTTTTCGAGAAGAAAATTCTTATAGTCCGTCAGCAGCATCGACCTCTTGTAGGTTTTTCCGTCTAGATCGACCGACCATAGGCGTCGTTCGTGCGCGACGTACAATCGACAGTTCGAGATTAGCACGACGTCCGGGCACCGCAGGGCGCACAGATCCGTCTGGACGTCCACCGTCGTGGTCTTCGTCGTCGTCGGCGGTGGCGGCGTGGTCGTCGTCGTTCTCGGAAATTTGGCGCTTTCCTTAGCGCCGTACAGATGCCGAATGGAAAGTACGTCTTCTAGACTAAGTTTAACGGGGAACGACTTATCGGGCGATAAGTCGAACGACACATCAGGCCTAGAGCGTGACCGATCTCGTGCGTCAGAGTTTGAAGCAGATACTGCGTTCCCGCGGGATTGTCGCTCAGGTGTATGTGCCACGGCTCCGCTCTGTCGATGTGCACCTCCGAGACAAAGTCGCTCTCTCCGGTCAGGTAGAACGCGTGAGCCAGTACCCCGCCGCGACCGTCCAGATCCGCCGAGCACATTCCGCTGAATCGAGAGCCCGCGTACGTGTGAAGACCCTCGCGAAACAATATCAGAATGTCGGGGTTTTGCGAATCGCTCGTGAACGTCAACGACGAATTCGCCGCCCACAGATCGAACGCGGCTCGAGCCGCGTTCAGCATCTGTGTAGTGGTCAGGTGGAAGTTCCACCTGAAATGCGTCTTCGGCCATGTGCGCGCGAGCGGGGCGTATGTGCGCTCCGACATGTCCTCGACGCCGCATCGCGGTTTGCGCATCAGATTCAGCGTTTCCTCGATCAATTCGCCGTTGCCGGGTAGTCGATAGTATTCCTGGAACAGCTCGACAGCTCGACAGAGATCTCGCTCGGTGTTCCCCGACGGAGACCTCTGTAGATTGTTGTCCAGATATCCATATTTCTGCAGATATCGGGTCGCCGTCTCGGTCTCGTTAGATTCGCAGTTTGCCGCGACGACGACGGTGATCGCGCACAGAACGACGCGCGCGAGCGACATCGTCGAGAAGGGGGTGGAAACGAGAAGCGACGCGCGTCACGGCCGGAGCGCGATTGACGGAGATACAGGTATCGAGGAGCGTCGCGACAAGGGTGGGGGGAGATTTTTAAGACAAGAATCGCTAGACGCGCGACAACGGTGCGAGAGGAGACAGGGCGTTGTCGCGCAGGATGAGGAAAGTCACTTGTTTTTCGCGTTTCAGGAAAATCGACATCCGGGGGATGAGTCTATCTCGCGGTCAGAAAATCGACGTCCGGGGGATGAGTCTATTTTTTTCGCAATCGACGTCCGGGGGATGAGTCCATTTTCGCGGTCAGGAAATCGACGTCCGGGGGATGAGTTTATCTATGATTCGCGTTTCCGTTTGAGATAAATAATTTTTCTCCAACAAAGAAAAAAAGGGGGTAAGAATTTTGCATTTTTCTTGTTTCGAAGGAAAGAAGCGTCCGGAGACGAGATCTATTTTCGCGCTCTTACCGCAGATATCGTCGTTCGCGCGGTATATAAGAGCTACGCGTTCGCGAGTCTTCGTTACAGTTTCTAGTCGACGGTGGAACAGTTGAGGGATCTCGTGATGATGTGTCACGCGTTGAGGGTTAACGCGGAGGGTGCGTCGAGCCAAGCGAGAATTTTGGCTGAGAGCGCGGAAGGACTTTACCACGCCGTGGCAGTGCTGCGATTTCGAGCCCGTGCACACTGGAGAATTTCCCCCTCCACTACGCATACAGAGTGACGCTCGGTCTATCGGTGTGTCGGCTTCGCTCGGCTCGGCCGAGTGAGAGGGAGAATGTCACTCCCTCCTTGTCGCTCTCACTTAGCTCGCGCGATCGACGATGTTTTCACGCTGGAAATGCTTTCTCGGCATCTCGGCGTGAATGCCGTGAATCTGAGTTGCCGATGCATGATAATTAAAGAGCGATCTTTGAAATAATGTATAGATGATGTAAAAATGATTAATAAACTTAAAAAAAATTGTATGTAGCATGTAAAAAAGTATGTTGATCAATTCTTGCAGAAATTTTTATGCTTCGACCCTGACCTATACTCCTATTATTTTGACAATTCCTTTCCGAAAAGAATTCCATAAAAGAGAAGACACGTACTTTTTTGGTTTGGCCTACGATTAATATTTCCGACTGTAATATTTGTAAGACATTGAATTTAATTTCGGTAACTGTTACTTTTAAATTAATTAATATCTTGGAAATATTCAATTCTATATATACGTATGGGGTACTCTCGTTAAGAAATATATTTATATAAATACTATATTTTATATATTTATTTATGTCGAATAACCTGATATACATATATGTATGTACATGTTCCAGGATATTTAACTAAATTATAAAGTTATACATATATGTATCGATCCGCTCTCTCGACACATGCGGAAAGTAACAAAAGACGACGAGTCTTACCGATCCGTGCACTACCGATGCTCGCTCGAGCTCGCAGCTCGCTATTATTGCAATTACTTCGCACTTTCGCAGTATTACTCTATATATAATAAGTGTCAAGTACGTGTTCCGATATGGAAACTGCAGGTTCATCAGATTTGCACAAAAATACCGACGAAAATCAGCCAGAAAGTCCATCTATGTTGTGGCCACCACATATGAGGAAGAGACGACCTGCATTTTATTCATTCAAGAGGACGATAGATTTTGGATTATGTCCTTCGCCTAAACATACTTCAACGGAAATGGAAGATGCAGATAAATCCGCAGTTATTAATAATACATTAAAATTAATATAAGTATTGTCTTCTAAATATGCAACGATAGAACCGATAAGATACGATTAAAAACGATACAAATATAGCCGTTTTTAATCGTTGTCTATCGGAGATGGTTACCAGGGTACTTATTCAAAATATAAATGACTGCCTGCGAAGACGAAACTAATTATTTTTATCTGCCTGCAGAGCAAGCTGCAAATATAAGAGACACGGATGACACGGATGATGATTTGCTCATTTTGGATGACACAGAAAACAAGCCACCTGAAATTTTGGATGACACAGAAAACGAGCCACCTGAAAAAAAGATGTTACTGGATAAGTTTAATGTGTAAATATCACTTTTAACAATTGTGGTAATGTAAGTTGCTTTTGTATATCTATAATAAAAGAAAATATTATATTTACAGAAGGCCAAAAAGAAAGCAAATTGTAAAGAAGCTCAACATGCGCTGTAAAGCTGACAGAGCAAAGTTAAACGGCCAGGATTGCTGGGAATGCAGAAAAGTAATTAATACAATATTAACAGTAGAGTTATATGAATAAATAACAAATATATATATAAATAAAAAGAAAGAAATATAAATATAAATATTTCTCATATATATAAAAAAGTAATTCATATTTATGATTTGTAGTATTATGAGTCGTTGGGACTATCAAAAGAGGAATTGCAAAAACGGAAGAATCAATCCTCGCGACATCGACGAAAATATGAGCGACCAAAGACACCAGAAGGTATAATATTTTATTTGATTATCACTTTTTTATGTTATATATATAATATATATATATATATATATATATATATATATATAACATAAAAAAGTGATAATCAAATAAAATATTATACCTTCTGGTGTCTTTGTTATATATATGTGTCTTATTATATATATATATATATAATAAATATCTTTTTAAAGGTTTTTGGGATCCGGAGTTTCCCGAGACATCAGGGACTTATTGAAGTATGTTTAGGCGAAGGATAATCCAAATCTATCTTCCTCTTGACTGAATCGAATGCAGGTCGTCTCTTCCTTAGATGTGGTGGCCACAACATAGATGGACTTTGTGGATGATTTTCGTCGGTATTTTTGTGCAAATCTGATGAACCTGCAGTTTCCATACGTAGCCCCATATCAATTTTGATAAACATATATGTATTTAATATAAGTAGAGACAATAAATATATATAAGTGGAGATAAAAAATATATATACGCTATTTATTACACATGTATACTATAATTTTTATATATATATATATATATATATATATATATACACATATATATGACAATTAAATTTAACGGAACGTCTGACGCTGATTGTCCTCAAATTTTTCACAATTGTTTTTCATGTCAGTGTGAACAAATCTGTCAGTTTTTTAGCTGAAATTGATATTTTCCTTTTTTCGAAATTTTTTTAATTGTACATAAATACACATTTAGAGCAGTATTTCTTGAAAATAAATGTTCCCGAGATTTAATAACTTGGCATACATATAAAACATCAAAATAATAGTTTATCTGTTGTTTCATATCGGGCATTAAGCGGTTTTAAAAATAATAATTACTCTTCCAATTCCTTTCTACTTCCATACAAGTGGTTTCGTACAGAAAAGGTGAAAAAAGAAATATAGGTAAGTATGCAGTGTCGACGCGATTCGCGATATTGCCAAAGGGCGACGCGGCGATTGCTCTAATTAACCCAGGTAGCAATTAATGTCTAAAAGACATCATAAAGACATCTTTAAGATATCTGGCATCTTAAAGACATTTTTATGATGTCTTTTTAGACATTAATGCTACCTGGGTAAGTGCTCGGAGCACTAACGTTTCGTGTATACGAACGCAGGATTAATATAAATTTTTATGAAAATAGTATTTTTTTAGAATATTTCACATTTTGTATATAAATAAAAACGTTTTACCGAAAAACCTAAACACAATAACAATAACATACGTTGCATTTCTGACAAAATATGAAACATTTTTTATCAGGGCCTGCTACATCGCGTATAATCGGCAGTGCGTCTCGCGATTCTCTTTTGTCGTCGTAGTCATTATCGTCGTAGCTTACTTCGCGTTTGTTAACGTTGTGCAGTTAGCAGTTATAGAGACGCGGCGATTGCTCTAATTAACCCAGGTAGCAATTAATGTCTAAAAAACATCATAAAAACATCTTTAAGATATCTGGCATCTTAAAGACATTTTTATGATGTTTTTTTAGACATTAATGCTACCTGGGTAAGTGCTCGGCGCACTAAAGTTTCGTGTATACGAATGTAGGATTAATATAAATTTTTATGAAAATAGTATTTTTTTAGAATATTTCACGTTTTGTATATAAATAAAAACGTTTTACCGAAAAACCTAAACACAATAACAATAACATACGTTACATTTCTGACAAAATATGATACATTTTTTATCAGGGCCTGCTACATCGCGTATAATCGGCACTGCGTCTCGCGATTCTCTTTTGTCATCGTAGTCATTATCGTCGTAGCTTACTTCGCGTTTGTTGACGTTGTGCAGTTAGCAGTTATAGAGATATATTGTGATAGAGATTGTTCTTGCGGCTTGGTAGTTTTTTTATGTTCTGTGCAGATGTAAGTAGTTAGCGTATGTCATTTATGATTTATCTGTCATACTTATACGACTAAATTGCATGCAACATTAGGTGTACAGTTACGTTCTTCATACACTTTTCTCTTTCTCTCTTCGTGTGTATTCTGGTAAAAGTATTTACAGTTGCACTTTTTTTTCCATTACTTACTTTTTTTTTTGTGCTTTTTTTATATCTTTCTGTAACTCTTTCTTCTGCGTTCTTTCATCTTCAGCATGGAGTCTAAATGTAAACAACAGCTGAAATTTTCTCGTGATTGGTTGGAAAACGATAATTATAAATCCTGGATAAAGGAAGTTCCAAATGATAGTAGTTTATATTTTTGTGTTGTTTGTAACAAAACGTTTTCTTGCTCATCACGAGTTTCGAGGCACGCCGAATCAGAGACTCATCGAAAAATGTTTACAAATTGCCCCGAAGAAGTAAATGCAACTAAAAAGGAATCTCGCAAGAGGGTGTTTACCCATTCATGGTTTGAAAATAAAAAATTCAAACCATAGCTTGGTAAAGATCCGAATAATCCGTACAATTGTTTTTACTCCTTCTGCAATGTAACATTTCGATGTGGTCTCGACGCGCTTATGCGGCATTCTGAGTCGAAGAGACATATCTCTCAGTGTCAGAAAAGAGGCTTCACTGATTTCGATACGCCTGACAAAGAATCGTCTCTGTCTTTTAAAGATCGTAAAAAAATTGCGGAAATTAAGATAGCAGCATTTGTTGCCGAATACAATATTCCATTTCAAACGGCAGAGGCGATAATGAAGCTCTTTCAAGATGTCGGAAAAGATCCCGAAATCTTGCAAAGTGCAAACATAAATCGGAAAAAAGTACCGGAAATAATAAATAAAGTTTTATGTGCTCGCGAAAAAGAGCGAGTACTTGATGTATTACAAAATACTAAATTTTCTATTTTTATTGATGAAACATCCGACATAAATAATGAAAAATGGATAACGTTTCTTGTTCGGCACGTCGACCCTCACACTTTGGATGTTCGAACGGAATTATTTGAATTAATTAATTTGGACGCAAGTGATTGTAGTGCCGAGAAATTATTTACAACTTTTAGAGACGTAATGTGGAAAAACCAAATTCCGTTCCACAACATTCTCGCTCTTTCTTGTGATAACGCCTCCGTTATGACAGGAAAGTACGAATCATTTAAAACAAAACTGGAAAACTATTGCAAAAATTTGATAATGATGCCATGTCCTTGCCATGCATCTGCATTAGTAGCAAATGCAGCTTGTACAGCAATTCCTGAAGCATGCGAGGAATTCCTGCGAAAAGTGGCATCGTTTATCTCCAGCAGTCCCAAGCGCGCGTGTATTTTTAAACAATTTCAACAGTCATTTAATTTCGATAATAATGGGAGAAAAATTTTAAAATTGTGTGAAACGCGATGGCTCTCACGTCATTCGTGCGTGGTTAGAGTGAATGAAAATTGGGACGTGCTGCACAAATTTTTGGTAGAAGAACAGTTAACCGAAAAATCAAAATCTGGAGCTGCTTTGCTATCTATGATGCAAAATCCAGAAATACAAGCATATCTTTTGTTTTTTGAGTATATTCTTGATGCTTTTAACAAATTCAATGCATCTTTTCAAGCTGAAGAAACAAAAGTTCATTTATTACAGTCAGCCGCGAAAAATTTTTTCAAAACCATCCTTCGTAATGCAGTAAAAGCTCCGTTATTAAAGTTTGTTGGGATGGGTGTAATTGATCCTTTACTCGCGTGCAATCGTATATCTCCTGATCAAGTTATGGTCGGACAGGATTGCCAAGACCTTCTTGATCGATTGAATGAAGAAGGTCAAAGTGAAATTGTCAAATCAGTGTACGCCAGTTGTTTGTCATTCTACAACATTGCTGCTAAAGAAATTCGTCGGAGACTTTTTGTCAAAGAGGATTTTTTGAGTAAATTGAGGATTTTTTATCCGAAATTTGCTCTGCAGCAAGAAGACGAGGAGAACAGACCAAACAACTTCGTTGTTGAGGATGTTCTTCTTGTTGCCAAACGATTGGGCGGATTTGATGAGGAGATGCGAAAAGAATGGAAATCTTTAGTTCTGGATTTCACATCAGAGCAGAAGACAGATATAATCAGTTTAAATTTTGATGATGCCTGGAAAACAATAATGGCAACTAAAGACGCGGATGACAAATTTAAATATCCCATGGTTACAAAATTAGTAAATGCAATTCGATCTCTTCCAAATTCTAATGCTGATGCCGAAAGAGTGTTTTCCATGCTGACAGACGTAAAAACGAAGAAACGTAATTGCCTTTCTCCGAGTCACGTTCAAGGTATATGCGTATTTAAATCATGTCTGAGGGCGAGAGGAGACACAGCTCGAACCATGACAGTTGATGCTCGACATTTAGCTCTCATGTCCTCCGAGAATTTTCGTCAAACAAACGAAACAAATAATACATGTTATTTGCGTTTGTTTGCTGGTGATGAACGTCCCTCTACGTCCTCGGATTTATAATTGAATCTCTCATAAGTTATACTCATTGTGGAAGAGTTTACGCACTTTCGAATATTTTAAAGTGCCGCAGGGGCATTTTAGATTGATAGAAAACTTTCCAGTTTAGCTTTAGAGAGGCTCAGACATAGCTTGGGTTGCTTGGTGGCTACAATATTGCTTTTTGTAATGGATGTATATATGTTTTTGCTTTTTGTACTCTTTTGCTTTTTATTTTTCTTGCAAGTTGTCATGAAATTTGTTTACACGTTATGGACCGGCAAGATATTTCACGTCGATCTCTAGTTCGCTGCTAAAATTATTCGTATTTTCGTATGTGTTTGGTGAGTTTAAATACTAATAAAACCTTGAACTTTATGCAATCGTAACGCGATAATTCTTCACAAACAAATGTGGAGAAACGTATTCAATAATTTCTCAGGTTTTGGCCAGACGACGCTGTTTTGCGTCATCCATTCTCAATTCAGTCCTCTAATGCAATCTCACGCGATGCAATGTTCACGTCTCGACACAGAATGCATCCTAGATCCGAAAGTTTCCCCGGAGTATTATGCGCGGTTTCTCAGTCCAACTGTAAAGTCCAAAAATCAATATTTTTTTTTGATGCAGTTACATTGGTTTTTAACTCAAAGCCACGCTTCGCAATGTACCACGAATGTCACCACTCGTTTGGATTTCATATTCGTTGTATTTAGTTTTAATTTGAATGAAGGGCTTAATTTTTGGAATAAAGAGCTAAATTGTTATTGTATATTTTGTAACTAAAAAGTTATAAATTATACAATACATATGTAAAAAGCCGTGTAACAAACGCGCCGCTGTTATTGTCAAATATACATTTCTTTGATCATATACTTATCCAAACCTTTTACAGAAGTAAAAGGTCTTGGTATATGTATATTGATCACCCTAAACCGGAGCTATCTCTCCCAATAAATGCCGTTTATTGTGGATTGAGAAGAATCTCCGGAGACTTTTCTGTACATTTGACAATAACAGTGGCGGATTTTAAAAGAATTCATAGTGCTATCTTTTAATATAATTCATCGGCACGATGAATTATATTAAAAGCGTGTTTTAATTACTAATGATATATACTTATATCGTAGTATAAGTTATATCCTAAGACCTGCTAAGATCAGATCTGAAATTGTCATGACTGACGGCGATGCAGTCGTGCAAAAAGAAGTGAGACGAATGTCTACTTCTCAAGAAAGGCCTTGGCTAAACTTATTGTAAGTATATATTACAACATTAATTATTATTAACATACAAGTAAAAATATGTTAACAGATGATAATAAATTTGAACACAAATCTTTGTTACAGGTTATGGTAATTATGCAGTAATACGGACCACCCTCCAATGACCTTGACCTTGACATATGTTGTCAAGGTCACCCTCCTGAGTGACCTTCAGAAGTTTTTAGCCGGCGGTCGTTATTCGTTAAAAAGTTATTAACAAAAAAAGGTTACCAAAAAAACACAACATTTAAAGCAGTAAATTGTTGATACATTGAAGTTTTTGTTAAAGCAGAGAACACTTTATTATTGGTTAGTGACGCGCTTTAAACAATTAAATACTTTTAAAGCGCGTCATCTAACCTATATAGGTCGCTTCAACTTAGAAAGCACATACTTGTAAAGCGCGTCACTAACCCGTAGGTTAGTGGCGCGCTTTACAAGTATGTGCTTTGTATGTGCTTCAACTTAGAAAGCACATACTTGTAAAGCGCGTCACTAACCTATAGGTTTTGTCAATAACCAATTATTATTTGCTTTTACAAAGCTTTAACATGCTTTTGCCATGATTAAAGTAGAGAATATTTGTATTCACGCTTTCTAATACATAAAACTGTGAATATACTTTTCAATATACCAACTATTCTCTGCTTTAAATAACTTTCCTTTCAATATACCAACAATTCACTGCTTTAAATAATTTTCCCCACTAAACTTTTTTTGTTTATAACTTTTTAATAAACAATGACCGCCAGCTAAAACGTTCTGAAGGTTACTCAAGAGTGTGATCTTGACAACATATGTCAAGGTCAAGGTCGTTTATGCCTTTCAATACTTAAAATAACTGCTATATTTGTCAAACTTTTTTTGTTAATAACTTTTTAACGAATAACGACCGCCGGCTAAAAACTTCGGAAGGTCACTCAGGAGGGTGACCTTGACAACATATGTCAAGGTCAAGGTCATTGGAGGGTGGTCCGTATTACTGCATAATTACCCAGGTTATTAACAATAAGTGGGAGTGAATCAGCGTTAACCCACATTTCTTTATTGAAGATGTAAACGGCGGAACGAACCAAGTTTCGTTTCTGTCTTAGCGGTGGAAGAAAGTGGGGCGATTACTCTCAAAGTATAGCCTTGGCTTTACCCAATGTAAGTTATTACATTTATTTTTGAGAGTATATTTATTTACTTAGTGTTAAAAATTGATATTGTATATTTTTTCAGTTCAGCAATAAATGAAAGTCAAGAGGCACGAACTCACACTGTACATCTGACTGTAAATGAAAAATGTGTGAACAACGTAAAGGTGTTTAATGTGAGTTTTATATCATTAATAATGTCGATACACGAACACGTGTGGACTCTTAAAGCCTTTGTTTTAATTAAAACTGAATACAACTAATATTCAATTTAAACGAGCGGTGACAGTTTTTCTATATTGTGAGGCGTGGTTTTGAGTTGAAAGATGATGTAATTTTGCATCAAAGAAAAATATTAATTTTTGGACTACACAGTTGTACTGATAAACCGCACATAATACTCTGGAGAAATTTTCGGGTGTAAGATACAGTCTGTGTCGAAACGTGAGCGTTGTATCGCGTGAGGTAGCACTAGAGGACTAAACTGAGAATGGATGACGCAAAACAACGTTGTCTGACCAAATCCTGGGAAATTCCTGAATACGTATTCTCCACGGTTTGTGAAGAGTTTTCGCGTTCCGATTGTATAGATAGTTCACGGTTTTGTTATTATTTCGCATCCCTTACCTACGAGATACTTTGCCAGCTAAAAAGAGATCGACGGGTAAAATTTCGTTTTCCATTGCGTGAAACACTTTTCAAAAGGACAAATTTTAAATGCATGCATTATGGCAACTGTAAATACTGTAGTTTTTATTGTGTTTGTATGTTTCTTAAGTATTTTTTAAAATGTATTATACTTTTTATTTACGTAGTGTACTTTATGTTTTGTTTATCGCTTGCATGCAGTAGCTTTAGAAATATGTTTCTTTATTTTTGTATTCCCTCAATCCTTTGAAAATGTAGAAAATTGTGAAATAGTTATATTTAGTAAGTAACTTATTTGACAATTTTTTACATTTCCTCCTGATGAAAGAAACCACCACCTTCCCGCGGTTTTCATCGAACAGTAATGTGGACTCGAATAATTTTTTTGTTATAAAAACATGTAAATAACAGATATATATATATTTTAGACATTTGTTATTTACTTTTAATGCATGTATAATAATGTCTTAATTACAACAAGTGTTTTAATAATTTTTATGTAGTGACATTGACGAGTAAGAAAGATTAATATTTTCCAGATTTATTTCTGTCCATATTGCTGGCAAAGAGTGGATTTCCCATTTGTTAAACTATCTATCCTTATTAACTTATTATCCTATTATTATCCTTATTACAATACATATGTATATAATTTTCTATTTAGTTCAATATCTGGAACATGTATATATATGTATATCAGGTTATTCGACATAAATAAATATATAAAATATAGTATTTATATAAATATATTTCTTAACGAGAGTACCTCATATAGAATTAAATATTTCCAAGATATTAATTAACTTAAAAGTAACAGTTATCGAAATTAAATTCAATGTCTTACAAATATTACAGTCGGAAATATTAATCGTAGGCCAAACCAAAAAAGTACGTGTCTTCTCTTTTACGGAATTCTTTTCGGAAAAGAATTGTCAAAATAATAGGAGTATAGGTCAGGGTCGAAGCATAAAAATTTCTGCACGAATGATCAACATACTTTTTTACATGTTACATACAATTTTTTTCATGTTTATTAATCATTTATACATCATCGCTACATTATTCCAAAGATCGCTCTTTGATTATCATGCACCGGCAACTCAGATTCACGGCATTCACGCCGAGATGCCGAGAAAACATCATCGATCGCGCGAGCTCAGTGAGAGCGACGAGGAAGGAGTGACATTCTCCCTCTCACTCGGCCGAGCCGAGCGAAGCCGACACACCGATAGACCGAGCGTCACTCTGTGCGTAGTGGAGGGGGAAATTCTCCAGTGTGCGCGGGCTCGAAATCGCAGCACTGCGCCGTGGAGAACATCACAAACAGTACACCGGCGTCTCTGAGAGTCAGGTTCTTTCTCGACAAGAGGAGAAAAATCATTCAAAAAATGTGAGTACTCGTTTTTTCCGTTCCTCTCTATCTCGCGAAACGAACGATAATCGCGCGTTTTTTTCTTCCAGATATAGCGCAATAAAACTCGTAAAGGATATGGGAAAAGAATTGATCGATGGGGCATTGACTGACATTAAGACTCTCGAGCGCGAGTCGCGCAAGTTCAGCGCTCTCTTCCGAAACGCGGGATCTTCGCGATCCCGCAGGACTGGAGACAACGACGCGGTACCTTCGCAAAGCGACGATGACGACGACACCGCTAGTACCGAGAAGCGGACAAGAGACGACGACGACGACGTCGGTACGGAAAAGCGGGTTAGACGCAACGACACCGCTGCCAAGTCGATCGTAACGTTGGATTAAACGTACATAACCTGTGAATTAGTAGATCTGTGTATTAATTTCAATTTCAATTTACATATATTAAAAATAATAATATCGCAATCGTTTATCTATTTCTCGACTCCCTCCTTCCCTCCCTGTATGCATATTAGTCACGCTCGCGATATCGCGTCGCGCGCCTCTCTCGCGGTGGCGTCGTTCGCGCACCGAGATGAAATAAATCCCGATATATCGTTGTCACACTGCGCCGTGTATCCTTACTCGGCTGTAGCTATATATATATGAATTATAAATAGATATAAATAGATATAAATAATAATAAATATAAATAAATAATAAGTATAAATAAGTATAAATAAATAAATAAATATAAATTAATAAAAAAATATAAATTAATAAATATAAATTAATAAATAAATAATACAATAATAGATAAATAAATAAATAATAAATATAAACAAAAAACATTCGAGCGCGCGACGTATTCTCGCTTCTCGTCGCACCGCGTACCCTCTCTTTCCTTTCGCGTACGTCGCGCGCGACTTATCGCATTTACCTCTCTCTTCGTCGCACCGCGTACCTTCTCTCTCGCGTACGTCGCGTTCGTCTTATCGTTTCCTCTCGCGGCATCGCGTCTACCGTACACGCGCAAGAGTTCATGTACGCGTATAGCACATATATAAATATCCTCACGACGCGAAGGAATGAATGAATAAGCATAGCGTGAGTATAGAAAGGCGCGCGCTATATTGCACTCTCTCTCTCTCTCTCTCGTCGCACCGCGAACCCTCTCTTTCGCGTCTTATCGTACCGCTCTCGCCGTAAAAATGGCGTGTGAACAAATAAATGAACAGGCGTATCGCGAGATATATATTTTTATTCTTATATAATTCGTATCTATAGAGTACAGAATATGGGATATATATTTTATATATGATGCGACGTTACACGTCGTCAAGACGCGCTTGTCGTTCCCTCCACCAGTCGTGCATTTTGCAAACGTTCTCCATGGCGCAGCCCCTCTCGTGTCGTCCGCAGCGGAAGGCTCGTGTCGCGTCGAGAGTCTCCAGACGACCGATGCTCTCGAAATCGGCGTCCATCGACTCGATCGTCGCCTCGACGTCCCCGAGAATCTCCCTCAGCCATCTCTTCTTCTCCGAGCCTGTACACGATCGTCGAATCGTCTCGCTTAAGCCCGTCGTCTCGATGCGTCGGACGATCGCCTTTCCGCGTTTATACTCCACGTCCCCGTCCTCCCATCTCAAGCCGTGATGATTCGTCGTCAGCCAGCACGCCCGCGACTTTTCCGCCTTCGTCAAAAGATCCCATTCTAGCGGGGCGCAAAACACGTGATGACTCAACTCTTTTTCACTCTTAAGCACTGCCACCTCCTTGACCGTGAATTTATCGCGGACGACGAACCCCTGCAGATCCACGAAGATCGGTGCGCCGGACATGAATGGAAAAGCGCTCGCTCTTTCTCGTTTCAACAATCCAATCCCGCTCCACAGACGTCCTCCCCGCGCGGCATTCGCGCGCGGCCCGCGCTGCAATCCTTGATGAGCGGCGGTGGGCCGTCTACGTGCGATTGCGCCCACGGAGGGTTGTGATACTCCAGACACAAACGATAGGTTCTCACCTCGGTGTCATACCTTAGGTGATCGGGCAATCTCTCCCACACTCGCTCGACGTAGTCCGGAAATTCGCGCAGCAGAACGATTTTTGGCACGGATTGCAGATGCTCGGCGGACAGATTAAGAATGTCGCACCTGTCGATCAACAGGAGACACATCGCGATCGTCCGTGAGATTCAGCGTCGGGGCGTCAGCGATGGAGAGAGGATCGAAACAAGACTTGGCTCGGTCGCTCGCTGCCCGGCTATTTATTCGTACCCTCTCTTCCGGTGCGTTTCTTATCGCCGATCAATCGTCGTCTAACTTACCGTACTATTTCTCGACGAATTTACCGCCTTATCTCTCGAACATTTTTGCTTATCGTTCTTCCTGTGTGCCTTCTACCGATAATTCCGTAGTCTAACTTGTCGTATGGTTATCTTGACTTGTTTCATCGTCGTTAACTTGTTTTTTTCCCCGACCACTTCCGTTCTACACGATTTTGCGAACGATGTTGGTCAGCGGGTTGTACTCGACCACGCGATCGTGAATGATAAGACAGTAGGCTGTCGTGTTGGGAGCTACGTTTGCAATCGAACTCTACGCGAACGTCCACGGTGCCGCTCTTCGTCGACTCGTTCTGTCGCGAGCAATCGATCGCCGCGAACGGATTTTTCGCGAAGTCACGCGGCGTTAGAAACGCGCCGTCGCGCTCGCATCCGTAATACGATTTTCGAAATTTCACGTATATGTCGTACAGCACGGCGACTCTCTTCTTCTCGAAATCTAAATTCATGTCGTCGTAGGGATAAAATTCCGAATTTAGATACAACTTCACGTCCGTGAGATTACCGCTGTCGAACTCGGAGGCGCGTTTCACCGGATTGTTGTGCCTTTCGGTCTGCAGCGCGAAAATGACGTATCGCGTATTTTCCAGCTGCGTCGCCGCTTTCACGGCCCACGAATATTTGTTAGTGTTCGGCAGCAGAGGATACTCGTACAGATCCCACGAGCAAAAACCCATGCTCAGATATCGTCCGCTCTCTAGTGTTCGCAAAAGGGACAATTTATTCACGTCGTTCAGCATCACGTGAGGCGTTCGCCACTGTATCTTCGACAGAGTGATCCTAGGATCCTTGTGACGGTTCGTCACGATGGAATTGGCTTCGCTTCGCGAACGTATCAGAACGAGCTCGTGTCGCGCGTTTATCACCACGCGTTTGTAATCCTTGCAGAATCAAAGAAGCGTGTTAAGGGGCACGCAAAAGTTGAAATCGCCGAACCTGATCTCGGGATCGTCGCTGCTCCATCCCGCGTTCCACAGTCTCTTGCTTCTCTCGGCGGTCAGCGACACGACACTCTTGATCGTGTTGGTCACTCCGACGTTTCTGTTCCTGTCGATCTCCACGCCGTTGAGCTCGTACCTGATCTCGTCGAACATAAACGCCACGCAATTGTTGTCCAGACTCGTGTCGTTTTCTGGAAGATCGTCGGTGAGCGTTTCCTCGACATAGAGAAAACTCTCGCAGGGTAGCGTGTACAGATCTTGCCGCTGTATCGGTATTCGTATCTCGTCGCTGTGCCCGAGCGAGGTGTTGGCGTACGGATTGTATGTGTGAGTCTCGATCTTAACGATGCGATCGTCGAAGATCGGCTCACCTCCGATACTCAGAATGTCGGCCATGGCCGTTTCTCAGCCGGCGAAACCTAGATATTGCAGGAAAGCAACGTTCTCGGCGGTCAGTCTGTTCTTATGATCCAGGACGCGTACCGTTATATCGGTGATGCTCCGCGCGATGACCGGAAGATAAATGATCTGCGTCGGAGTCTCCGACAACTTATATTCCGGCGGAACATTCGGCGCGAATTCGTGCACGGTGTGCACCGGTACACCGTCGCTGTAAGCTCCCGCGGTAACGTTGCACTCCACGCGAATGACGTTCACGCGCATGATGTTCACCGATCCGTCGGACGCGTACCATTTTTTCGGTTCTAGCGTGCGAAGCGCCGAGAAACCCAGCAGAGAGCCAATGTTGTTCGGTTTGGTAAAATTGACTCTGTAGGCGCACCTGATCTCGCTTCTCATGGTATTCTCGTTAGCCCGGAGAATTATCGAGCGTTCGCCCTCTTTGTCGTCGTCATCGTCGTCGACGTATGTGTAATCGTCCTCGGCGTGCTCGGAGCTGCCGCGTCTGCGAAGAATAGCCGATCGCAGATATCTCTCTATAGCGCGCAGTTCGTAAGATCCCTCGGGAATAACGATCGCAAGATCCTCGGTGTCGAAGTAAAACGTATTGTTAGCAGAGTCGATGTTCGGTATCGTGTTGTACGTCTCGAAATTCGCGAGACCTATCTCGTATTCGCCGTCGTTCAGATCCAGGGCGGGAAAGTAGCTCGACGTGAGAACGCTGTTCTTCCCGGTCAACGTGAGAGTCAGCGACATGACTGAGGACGACTCGAAGACGCTTCCAATCGATCTCTCGCAGAAATCGCAGACACAACTGACCGCAGATACTCTGATCGAACCTCTGATACGACCGACGATTGTACGCGACGCGACGCTCGCGTCACGTCCGAGATATCGCTCGAGTTCCACCGGGGGTCGAAGATTTCCGAAAGCGTCGAAGTTGATCGCGCTGTTTCCCTTCTTCGCGTAGGCGACCCAGTGCGCACTCGGGCCCACCGCGTCGTCGGGATTCACGATTCCGCTCTCGTTGCGACGCGCTCTCGTCGGCAGCGCGTCGCGCATGAACACGCCCCTGAAATAAGGTATTCGCGAACGGCGCGCGATCCGATTCAAAGGCTCGTCCGTCGTGGCACCGGACGCCGACAGATCGAGCGTCACTGGCGTCTCTTTTCGCGAGATTTTTCATCCATCGATCAGAGATTCGAGCGCCCCCAAGAAGGGGCAAGAAACCTCCGCGTTTCGCCGCCGGAAGAACTCTCTTCCTCGTCGTCGTTTTTCTCTTCTTCTTCATACCCATACCTAGCTTCGTCTTTGCTTTCATAGCAGCCCATACCGGCGTCGCCCGCCGAGACACGCTCGCGCGCTCTCTCAGCGAGCGCTCGATAGGCGACGTGTCGATCGGCGAGGTCGCTGTTTCGATAGTAAGCGATGTCGTGCTCGCGACACGCCCCGTCCAACGGATTGACGCCTCGATCGCCGCGCGCTAGTCGTTTCGCAAGACAAGTACCGGGCCCGCAGAACTGATAGCCGGGAATGTGCAGCTCGAAGGGGAGCGCGTTTATCGCCCTGTTCAACAGTCCGCCGCACAGTGGGGCCAAATCCCGAAAAGCTGGCCAGACCTCAAATTAACTTAGAATCGAGCAAAAATTGGTATACCTACTATGGTTTTCGAGGTCGCTGATTACAAATCCAAAGTTAAAATTATTGTAAACAAAATGGCGGATCCAATATGGCGGCTACACATGTAAAAAAGATATCAGAATCTTTAATGAAAATTATTATACAAGGGTTCTTGAGGTCGCTGATTACAAATCCCAAGCCAAAATTACTGTAAGCAAAATGGCATCTAATATGGTGAACGTATGTGTGAAAAATATGTAAATTAAAAAAAAAAAAATTATAGGCTCGATACTAGCACAACCAAGCAAAAATATATATGTATATAAAATAATATTAAAACGATAGTGGTCAAAAGATAAAACATGATTTAAAAACATTACTGGAGATAATTAATCAAAATCCACGTCAGAATCAGAATTAAGTCCACGTCAGAATCGGAATCAAATCCACGTCAGAATCAACTTCTGAATCGTAGATCCAAATCGTGTCAATCGTAGAGTCATATTCCGTTTCGGTTGCAACAGTCACTGTAAGAAAGACACAATTATATTTAGTTTAAATTAATACGTTAAAGAATAAAATTTATTTATTTGACAAAAATATTACTAAGGATAATTAATCGGAATCACTGTCAGAGTAGGAATCCACGCCAGATTCGTAATCAACTTCCGAATCGGTGTCAAGCGTAGTTCCAGATTCGGTTCCGGTTGCAACAGTAGGTGAGAGTAATAGCTCTACAGCTTCCCGTGATAAACTCTTTAGTTTCTTCTGTGGCAGCTTTCTGATGCTGGAGATGTATGGATCAGAAGTTACCATGAGCCGATTGAAAATATCTTCTATTGTTTTGGCTTTTGAACACTTTCGTGAGAAGTCTTTACGATATCTTTTTATATATTTGTTTCGAGCTTCTTGAGCATCTTCAGATAACTGGCCGATTTGTAATAATGCATGAGCTATTATTTGTGGACCGTGAATTAATAGCTTATGCATCGTAGTAGGCATATAATACCACGAATATAGTTCGACAAATTTTCTTGCTGTTTCAACCGAATATTCTTGAAATTTGTTACAATTTATCTCGTGGCCACTGGAAATAACTTGTAGAATTCCGTGGAAGCGTTTGATTAAACCTTCGTCCAATCCTGTTATCGAAGCAGACTCAGCCGAGTTTTCAAAAAAGCGCCGAGCTGTATTCCCATCATTGGTACTTCCGTATCCTGGCTTTGGACGATCGATGTTTAGCCCCAATTTTAAACGAAATCCCTTTTGAATTTTTCTCTTGCGGTCTTCTGTCATCTGCTTCTCTTTCGTATAACGCACTTGCCATTTTTTAATTTCGAGTCTGCAGGACAAATGCAAACAGCATTCGAAAAAACGTATCCACGCATGTAATGTCGACAACTTAAACTTTATATTATTTTCATCGACCTCTTTTTGTAACATAGCATCAATGTTATTAAAATCTTTACTTGTAGCTCCACACAAATGGCAACATTGCGCAGATTTCGTAGATGTCAATGCGTTGCACACTTTACCATCGATCATTGTAAATGCCATGTTGTACACAATCGAAATTTCCTTTCCATCTGTGACAGTTTCAAAAGGAACAAGTGCTTTGATCTGTTCTTCAATGTATTGCGCTTCGTTGACTGTCGACTCTATGTCTTCGTGCAGAAACTGTTGTCTTAACGGTCTACAAAATCGAGGAGATAAAGGCCTAGGATTTTTCCAAATCATGATTTGTGCCTTCGATTCGTGATCGACAGACATGAGTTGTAATGGCACAACTGAAGTAAAAAACACATTCGCATCTGATTTGCTATCGTCAATAAATGTCTGTTTGTATTCACTTTGTCCAGAGCTTCCATCACAACCCCACTTACAAATGAAGTCCATATTATTTACATTTCTTTGCGTCAAACTTCGAATTACGTCATTTTGGAGGAATAAAATACGCTCAACTGTATGGTCCAATAAAGCTTGTAAATGGACTTCTGCGCTACTCTCTGTGATACTAACAGCCGTACAAGGTGGATAACAACGTTTTTTGCTTGTATCGCTTTCTTGTAAGGAGGATACAATTTACAATTATTTTCCTTGCTCACTGATCTTAGTCCTTGGTACTGACTTTTGGATAATTTGCATTCTACCAAAACGGAAACTGCAGCATCATCAGATAATGTACTTTCTGTTGTTGATTAGAAAGCTTCTCGGTACCGCAAAGCTCTCGTTGGACTCGTCAGTGCTGCTTCCTTCACAAGTTTCGAAGCGTGTAACTGTCCTGCAGATCGTAAACTAACTTTTGCGAATTTCGCAAGATAATAAAGTGAACAAAAGTCCTAAACTTGGATCTTCGCGGAATATAGCAGAATATATAACTTTTCATCCAGTTGAAAATAGAAGTTTATAAAATTATATTGTTTTCGTAAGGCCGAATTATGCCTTGTTTCAACACAATAAAAATTAAATGTATAGGTTATATTAGTTTAAAAATATTTTCTACATACCTGCAGGAGTTATTTCCATGTCGTAGAATCAAAATCGAACACTTCACTTTCAAGCTATCCGATATATAATATACCGAAATTTTCTTTCCTTTGTTACGCGATGCGTGCGCTCTGAACGAAGGCTAACTTTAAACTGAGCTCACAGACGCAGGTATGAAGATAGGGCCTTTTCCTTTTACAATTGGATGCACCAAACATCCCACTACCCATCCCACCAGTCAAAATTCCCCGAATCGAATTTTAATTTTTTAGGTTTTGGCCAGCTTTTTGGGATTTAGCCCCACTGTGCGCCGCCGACGCTTCGCCTCGCGCCTGACATTCGCCGCGCGATCACTGCACGAACGATCGGTCGTTCGCGCGTATAAACAAAACGAGCGCGCATGCGCGCGATACGCGACAGATGCGATTCGTGAGACAATCGACGACGATAGGCGTGCCTAATCTAGATCGCAAGACGCGACTGGGGTCAGGTCTAGCGGTCAGAGAGACGCGCCGACACGGCCCTTTGCTGCCGAACGCGATACGTTGCATCATCTGTGGCCCCTCCAACTGCGGTAAGACGAACGTCCTGATAAGTCTGTTGGAAAGCCCGAACGGCCTGCGTTTCGAGAACGTGTACGTGTACTCGAAATGTTTGCATCAACCGAAGTATCGATACCTCGAGAGACTGCTTGAATCGATGGACAAGATCAGTTATCACGCGTTCTAAAACAATCGGGACGTCGTGCCGCCGAGCGAGGCGCTCCCCGATTCGATATTCGTTTTCGACGACGTGGCCTGCGACAGGCAAGACGCGATCAGGGAGTACTTCGCGATGGGTCGACACTCGAACATCGATTGTTTCTATCTCTGTCAGACGTACGCTAAGATACCGAAGCACCTGATACGCGGCAACCCTAACATGCTGATTCTCTTCAGACAGGTCGGCAACAATCTGATGCACGTGTACGACGATGACGTGAACACCGATATGCCGTTCGAGGATTTCTGCGCGCTGTGTCGCGAGTGTTGGCGACGCAGGCACGGCTTCGCGGTGATAGACAAGGACAGGGCGCTGTCCAAAACGTCAGATACAGACGAGGATTCAACGACTTTGCCGTGCTGTAGATCGATCAGTCGGGAACGATGAGCGGCGCGAAGATAACCTCGAAGGACGCCGCCGAGCGGGAGAAAACCGCGAGAGAGATCGCCAAGACGCGCGCCTCGATTCGCAGAAAATACAGAGCGTTGAAAATCGGCAAGATAGAGAGCGAGATCGCTCTCGAGAGGCAGTTCAAGCAGATCGCCGAACGCGGAGGCGAGCCCGAGGACGACGGCATCGTCGTTAAGAAGAAGCGCGAGGAGAGCGACGACGACGACGATGGGGAAATCGCGCGGGAAATGAAGCCTAAGAAGATACGATCGAGCGCCGCGTCGGACATGCTCGCGATTCGCTCCACGCCTCTGGAACCGCGGAGGTTGTCGAGCGTCGCGTCGGACACGCTCGCGATTCGATCCAGCACGCCTCTGGAACCGCGGAAGTTATCGCTGAGGGAGGAGGACGTCTTCCAGTCGCCGCAGCCTTCTCTCAAAACGTCCATCAGAGAGGCTCTGCAAACACCGGAGGATCGCGAGAATCTGCGGAGGAGTCAATTAGGACCCTTGGGGAAGAAATACGTGGACGCTCTTTTCTTCGGCGGGGACACGATCGATCACGTTTACGGCGTGTACGTCGCAAACGACGGCCCGATGCTCGGCGACAAACGGTTCGAGATGCTCGCGGAAGATTCCGTGATCGTGGACGGGATGACGTACAAGGGCACGCCCAGTTTGTACGAATTCATCTTCAAGAGACTCCCCGATGATGCAATCTACACCAAGGATTACCTGCACAAATATAGAAGTCTACTGTTGGCGACGAACGCTCATAAACGCGGTTATAAAGCTGAGAATCCTATCAAGGGTAGCAAGGGGCACAAATACAAGAATATCATCGCTCCGCTCCTGCCTCGCGAAAGACTCGGCAGCGCTAGAAGAGGCGTCGGCGTGGCCAACCTACCGTCGACCATGAGATTGAATCGCAACAAGATAGATTACGTTCACTGGGACGACCCAAACGAACTCGTAGATGGTCTTCGACTGCTCGACGCCTCTCGTCGAGCCGGCAACGACACGCACAACGAGATTCTGTCGATAATCGAGGAGCTTCGAGAGGCCGGGCTGATTATAAATTGAACCGTCGCGACAATCTCGATGGCAGTGCGACGATGTCGGTGAATAAGTTCGGAATGTCTCTGGAGAGACGCGGCGACGATGGCGGACCCGCGACGGGAAGATTGCGATCCTCGATCGAATCCTTGAGAAACTACATGCGCGACAGCGCGCTCTGTTCGGAGCAGGACTCCTTCAACGCGAAGAAGCGCAAGATACGACACGTGAGCGCGCCGGAGTGGGACGCCGACGCGACGAACAAGAGCTACGTCGAGCGCTGGCTCGGGGATCTGAGACGCGAGATCGAGGTATTTCGCAAGAGAACGAACGGGGCGTTGTCGGCGACGAGAGAGGAGGTGGACATTTTGAACCGTCTCGGGAGCAAGGTGGACACTCTTAAGAACAATGTCGAGCGCGCGATTGCGAATATCAGAGCGGACAACGAGAGAACGAACCTGGCGGTGAAAAAGGAGGTGGACTCGTTGACGACGGCGATAAAAAAAGAGGCGAATCATTCGAACGATCTCGTGTGCGGGATGGATCGCACGTTCGCGAATCTGAGCCGCGAGATCGGGAGAACGAACGCGACGGTGATAAACGAGGCGAGCTCGTTGTCGTCGGTGGAAAAGGAGGTGAGCAAGACGAACAGCGACGTGAACGGACTCAGGGTCGCGTTGAGCGATCTCGCGAACTCTTCCAAGACAACCGAGACGAGGCTGGACAAAGAGTTGCGGTGATTGGAGGAGAAATCGGCCACTAAAGAATCGCTCGAGAGAGAGAGATAGCGACGCTGAGAGCGGAGGTTCGCGGGAACAGAAGCGCGCGCGCCGGCGCAGAGGAGGAGAAGGCAAACATACTGGAACTTAACCGTCTCTTGAAAAACAAGAGCTACCCGTGAGAGACGCGCGCCCGACGATGAGCGCCGAGAAGTGAAGACTCGTACGGGAGCTGTACGCACTGGCGCGAAGAAACTTCCCGTGGCGTCGCGTCGTGGTGCGCGGTTACGACGATCTGTGGCAGGCCGACATGGTCGAGATGCGTCCGTACGCGCGACACAACAAGGGTCACAACTACATTCTAACGGTTATCGATGTGCTGAGCAAGTACGCGTGGGCCTGTTGAGGATATTTCGCGAGGACGCGCGGTTTCCGAGGAACCTGCAGACGGACAAGGGAAAGGAGTTCTACAACGCCGACGTGCGAGAGATCAGGAGGAAGCGCGACATAAATCACTACTCGACGTAATCGGTGATGAAGGCGTTGGTGGTGGAGAAATTCAATCGCACGCTCAAAAACGACATGTGGACTCTTCACGCTCAACGGGTCATACGCGTGGCTCGACGCGCTGCCGCGTCTGCTGTCGGATTACAACCGTCGCAGGCACCGAACGATCAGGGTGCGGCCGGTGGACGTGACGCCCGCCGTAACCGAAAAACTTCTCTCCACGGTGTACGGTCGCGTGAAGATCGCTGTTCCGGGCAGATTCAAGGTCGACGACCCGGTACGCGTCAGCAAGTTCAAGACGGTGTTCGAGAAGGGCTACACCCCGAACTGGACCACCGAGGTCTTTTGCGTGGCCAAGGTGCAACGGACCAATCCTATGACGTATCTGCTGAAGGACTATCGCGGGGAGCCCGTGGCCGGAGGATTCTACGAGAACGAGCTGCAGCGCGCATCCAACACTGACGTTTCTCTCGTGGAGAAGGTGCTGCGCAGACGAGTCGACGAGGTGTTCGTGAAGTGGCTGGGAATGGACAGTTCGCACAATTCTTGGATAAATAAGGCAGCTGCGTTGTAAAATATATTTATGTGCTTTATTTGTAAATAAAGTGTACATACGATGTCTCTTTTTTATCTCGCAAGCTTCCTTCCTAGTGACGGTGTATTTTATTTGTAAATAAAGTGTACACGCGATCACTTTTTTATTTCGCAAGCTTCCTTTCCGGCGACGGTATATCTCAAAACGCGAAAAAAAATGTTTGCGCGCGCCAACAGAAGAATTCACGACAACGGGAACCTCGTGTTGAGACGCGAGAAGTTCGCGCGCGGCAACGGGGAACCTGCCTAGATTCGTCGAAAAATTCGTCGGAGGAATCCGAATCGCTGAACTCTCTCGTCGCCGAAAATGAGGAAAACGCAGAAAACTGTTTTTCGATACCGAACGAAAAAATACGCGCATCTGTCGCCTCTCGTCGATCCTTTCGAGGCTATCGTTGATCACGTTTCGCGCATACGCGAAGCCTACTCGGCGAATCCTTCGATCCGCCAATGAACCAACCGCGTCTCGCGCTCGCGAAAAAGTTTCTCGACTTTCGGGTGAGTGACAATTTTATGTACCTTGTCCGTTGTCCGATCCTCCAAAATTCAATTTCGATACGTACCGTGCGATACGTATGTTTTTCGCGGCAATCAGGAGTTGGAAAGTAGAGATATAAAACATCTCGTATAGGACACGTTATGTCGCCAACGAAACAGGAGCTAGAACAAAAGGTCAAAACGGAAAACCACTATGAGCGATCGCGTTACACTCGAATTTGTTTCGCATGATTCCTCAGTCAGATATTTTGAACAAATATTATAGACATACGTTTTCCCAAGCGGTCGCGTTAGATTCGAATCATCTACAATGACTGTAACTCGCCCAAAGGGCGATAAACTTTTTCTCACGAGCTATCTGGTTCTGACATGTTTAAACGTCCATAATACATGTTCAAAGTACCTGGCTGAAGAATCCCGTGAGACAAATTCAAGTGTAACACGATCGCTCATGGAGGTTTTTCGTTCAAATTTTCTGATACAGCTCCTACTGTCGACGTATCGTGTCCTATACGGGGTATTTATATATAGCTATTTCCTAACTCTTCAAATTGCCGCAAGAAATATACGCCTCACACAGTCCATATCAAAAGTGAACGTTGGTTAGATCGAACAACGGACAACGTACATAGGACTCTAACGCACCCAAAAGGAAATGAACTTTTTGGCGAGCGCGAGACACGGTTGCCTCATTGGCGGATAGGACGATCGGCCGAGTAGAATCTGCGTATGCGCGAAACACGAGGGTCAACGATAGCCTCGAAAAAATTGAAGAGAAGCGGCGATAAGTCGGACGCACGTATTTTTTCGACCGCATCAAATACGGTTTTCCACGTCGTCCCCACCCTCGCTGGTGAAAAAGTTCATTCGATCCGGACTCCTCCAACGATCTACCACGAAGCGAGATAAGTTTCCCCGTTGACGCGAGTGAACCTTTTCACGTTTTAAGATATACGAATAACGCGTCGGAGAATCGCCGAACGAGCAATCGCTTTTACGAGTCGCCGAACAGATTCGGCGATTCTCTGTGGCTTTATTTGTATCCAGGGTTCACCAAAAGTATGGAAACCCCTAAATATTTCGAAAACTACGCATTTTAGAGAAAAATGTTTCAGATCAATGTTTCGATCAATTACAAATAGGTACATTTTGAAATTGTAATTAAACTCGAATTTTATTACAATTAAAAAAGTAAAAAAAATAATTATTATTTACATTTTCTTAAATTACAAATTTTACAATCTTAATTTACATTTTTTTTTTTGGGTGTTTGAGTGTTTTAGAGTAAATTTTGAAAGTGGTTTCCATTGACTTGTTGACAGTATGCCAATCTTTGATAGAACGCAGAAATAGCTCTACGATTTGATTCAGCAGGTATCAAGGCTGCTTCATCCCTAGGTGGCCAACTTTCCCCACCCTCATTTCGGTTCCTTCTTCCTATCCACCTTTGCGGGAAAAGTTCATTTAAAATTCGACGTGGCCCTGCACCAAAATGAGGCGGAGCTCCATCACGCTGAAACCATATTTGCTCAAAGTTCTTTCGAAAAATATTTCGTATGGCTGGAATTATTTCATCTACAAGTAATCTCTCGTACCTATGAGCACTGAGGTTGTCCTCCAAAAAAAATGGCCCTATCACATAAGCGCCTATCATGCCGCACCATACATTTATTTTTTGTGGGTATTGTGTATGACTTTCCCGCACCCAATTCGGATTTTCATCTGACCAGAGACGAAAATTTTGATTATTAACCTCTCCCGTCAATGTAAAGGTTACCTTGTGTGTGAAAACAATTTGATAAGGAAAGTTGGGCGAGGCAACTATTAGGTCCATCATTCTTGCACAGAAGCGTATACGACGCTCATCATCTCCGTCTTGCAATTCTTTCACGCTCCGATAATTCATTAGCCATTTTTAGCCAAACGTTTAATTTTTAATTTATTAATTTGCGAATTAAAAAGACAAAAGTCCTCGGCAGAAGCAGAGAGCGCTCTAGGACGCTATCACCCTACCTACGTGATTATTCGCGAGAAAGAATTACAATTTCAAAATGTACCTATTTGTAATTGAACGACTTTAATTACAATTCCAAAAAACATTCGTACTTAAACTCAATTTAAATTAAAATTATGTAAAATTAAGAACTTCAATCACAAAAGTATTGTTATTTACAACTCTGCTAGTGTAAATCCGACCGTGCAACCTCCACGCGGTACATCTTGGGTAACGCTGATGCCGGCAGTATCGTAGCTTTCAAGCTCCATAACTTGAAAAATAGTTAATAAAAAAATGCAATTGAAAATAGGGGTTTCCATTTAAAAATTTTAAAGTTATTTTTACCTGGCATTAACAAAGTTATTTGCAGTCACACTAATATTACTATTTAATGCGTTACTTGAAACCCTACAACTTTTGTCTGAAACATTTTTTTCTAAAATGCGTAGTTTTCGAAATATTTAGGGGTTTCCATACTTTTGGTGAACCCTGTATATACCTCGAAGGACCCCTGTAAAACTACGATAATAGTAATAATAATAATAATAATCCTTCACGTCTCCTCCTCGCGCGGTATCCCGTAATGTCCCCACGGAAGAGTGTCGAACGAGACGGGAACGACGTATCGCTTGTCGTCATGGGGGCTGAGAGCGCGCTTCAGCTCGGACACGGTGCGCACCTGGTGCAATCTCGAGCGGATGCACGATTGACACCTCGACTGCTCTACCGAGTCGTTGAGACACCGCATGTAGTCCTCGAACATTATCGTTCTCGCGATCACGTTCCTCTTGACGCCCTTCACCTTCTTTGTGTCGCTCCTCCCCGCTACCCTCGTGGCGTACATCTTCGACCTGAGCCCCACGAACTCGGTCATGACGGCGCCGTCGTTCTCGTCCTTCATGAGGCCCGGTATCTTCTCGTTCGCGCGCGGCATGCCGTACGCGTTGGTCTCGGGGTAACCGCTCGTGTCGAACCTGGCGATGTTGCCCTCCATGTCCTCGTACGCGTCGTCGCACTCGAGGAGGTATATGAGGCTTTCGGTGTCCGTGTACATTATCTTGCATCCCCCGCCGTGCAACGGTACCATATAGTCGTAGTGAAAATCGTACACGCGCGTCTCCGATATGTCGAGAACGCACATCCCGACGTATATCGGCTTGCAGAGCCTCACCTCGAGCCTGCGCAGCTCGACGGCGACGAGATTCTCCGCGAAAACGCTTCGGCTGCGAAAGCTCGGTCTTGCGATCAAAGCCTCCGCGCCGTATTTCCCGTCCCAGCGCGACACGAGGCGCACGTCAACGTGATCTCGCACGTTCTCCATGGTCTTACCGAAGACCGCGTTGTTCATCAACTTGTAGAGATTTCTCTCGAAGTCGTTGCTCGCGCGAGTTCTGAATCCCGTGTTGAGCTCGATGTACCCGCGAAGCCACGCGGATTGCGCGAACTGCAGAACGCGGTGAATCCTCGTGACGAGCAATCCGTGTCGCGCGCATTGCTGCAGATTACGGTAATGCAACACGAAACGCGACTTGTCGAGCAGCGTGGCGACGAGCTTATTGCGCCGTTTTCCAGGAGGCTTATTGCGCGTCGGGCAGAACAGAAGGTCCTTGTGAGCGTCGTGGAGCTCTCGCGGATACGCAAGGTCGACCTCCAGGATGTAGCCGATAGCAGAGTCTGACGTCACGGACGTTACGTCGAAGACGGGTCGTCGACCAATTGAAACTCCGCGTACGGCAACGGCTCGCGCATCGCCCAGCCGTACAGATTGTTCACGTCGAAGTACATGAGATACGTCGCCGGTCGCGACGAGTCGTGTGACGGCGCGTGCCTGTTGTTGGCCCGCGCGTACCTGTTCGAACATCGACTGAGACCGCCGCGCACGCCACGCTCCACGAACAACGCCATATCGATGTCGGTCAGCAGTTCCAATCGCACGCCCGTGTATCTTAACATAGCGTCCCACGCGTATCCCGGTAGAGTGTAATAATGCGCCGGATCCAATCCGTAACTCTCGACGCAGGTGTCGCGAAAATTTTCTAACATATCCGCCAGAACCACGTCCGTCTTCAGGTACAGATCGCTGTACTCGCCGAGATTCTCGACGCGAAAATGCCGCCAGACGTTGCGCACGCGCTCCTAATCGCTATCAGTTGCGGTCTCCCCGGTCAACGAATTGTAAAAGGCTTCTCGCGGCGGTAACTCCGTCTCCAGCAGCTTGTCGAGACTGTCGACGTACTCGTACGGAAACACGCCTTTGCGCGTGAGCAGTTCGAAATCCTCCGCGCTGAGCTCCGAAAACTCCGACCGCGCGATTCGCATCTCGCTCTTGTCGAGATACGACGTTATTCTCTCGAGACTCTCGCTGTGAAATCTGAACGAATCCACGAATCGCAGCTTCGCGCAGTTTCTCCATCCTTTGCCCGACGCATCCTTCACGTTCTTCGTGAACGATATGTACGTCTGCTTGGTGATCGGCAGCAGTTCTATTCTACCCTCGAAGCCGTTGGCCAGATCCCTGACGATTAAGTGAGCGTCGTAACCCGACAGATTGTGAAAGAACACGGGAATGACGTACGAATCTCTGTAATTCAAGTTGCAGCGCGGATGCGCGGGACCTCTGTAACGCCCGGTAAGATGACTGTGATCGCGCGCGCGCTGATCCTCCGGTCCGAACGGTCTCTCGCATATGTGGCAACGCGGCGCGCTCCAAAAATCACGCAACTCTTCCGGAGTTAGTTCCGCCATGGTCACGTTTGTAGAGAGAAACGTCTTCGCGCGACGCGCGATATCGTTGAGCTCGCCGACGAACCACGACAGACAGTCCTCGCCGCGACGAAATCTGTATGCGGACGGGATCTCTTCGTGCGCGAAGCGTAGATAGTATCCCACGCTGAAAGCTCTGTGACGCTGATACACGTAGCTGTTAACGTTAGCCGCGTCTATTTCTCCTTCCTTTTCCAGCACGCACTCGAGATCCGCGTACACCGCGAAGGGAAGTCACTCCTTTCTGTTGTGGTTGCGAAAGAAGAGCCACTTGTCGTCGCTCGGAAGAACGATGGCGCAATCGTTCATCCTTCCGCAGTCAACGCTGTGGGCGGCTAGTTTCTTGCTCGTGTAAAAGTAGTGCAGACATCTGTGGAAAGAAACGCTCGCGTGAATATCCCGCGTTCCTCATCCCGCGCGATTTTTCGCGCGATACCTATCGATTGCACACGTGCTTCCTCCTATGAGTCCTGCTCAACTGACATCCCACCAACCGCGACAGATTTCTTATGGACGCGAAATTGCCAACGTTCGCGCGGCTACGAGAATACGGCAGATACAGCAGATTTGCGTGTCTGTCCTTCTTGCCGTCGGTGAGCCGCAGAGGAACGATCACGTTACCCTTCCGCCCTTCCTCTGTTTCGCTGAAGACGTTGACGGACACGTCGTTGAGTCGCTCGAACCTCGAGATCTGTCGCAGAGTCACGGGAAACTCGATTCCGTCGAGATTCAATTTCGTCAAATAGTGGGGATACGCGGAAGGCCTGTTCATGCGCCTCTTAGCGGGGTGCAGAGAGGCGACCACCGCCCACGCGAAACACGCGTTGTCGTTGGTGCGTACGTTGACCACCGCGCGTTTCACTCTCACGCGTAGCGGTATCTCCATCCAACATCTCGCGCGCATAGGATTGCACTTGTTCATGTTCACCATCAGGTTCAATATGCGCGACAACGCCCAACCGCTGTCCCGCTCCTGAAACTCGTCCAGATCGGCTAGAGTCACGTCGACCACGTATCTGTCGTGCCGCTCTCGCAGATCGGACGCGAAGAAGAGCTGACGATTCCTCGTGGCGACGATCTTTACGGCGGTTCTAGCGTCCGCGACGAACTCGCCGTTGAAAACAGTGTTGACCTTCAGGCACACGTGTCTCTCGAGATTGACGCGCACCCGATCGAGCACGGTGTCTCTCGCGTCCTCGAGAAATCGCCGAGATTCCAGATAACTTGAGTTTACCGCGCCTGTCAGCACGCGACTCTCGAAGGACGTTTCGATCTCCGCCCACGAGAACCCTCTCGGATCACCGTGACCGGCACCCACGCGCGCGATACGCCGTCGCAGAGCGTCTCTCGCGCCCTCCAGAAGAGCGATTCGCGTGGCCAGAGAGGTCACGGTTCCGGTGGGCCTCGGCTCTCGCCTGTCTCGACACCTCTCGCGCAGAGACTCGAGACTCGAGACACTCGTCGCACCGTCGCGGTCGTTCCCACGCGCGATACGCGTCCGACGAGTCGACGCCTCTCGCGCGTTCGACGAGATCGCGATCCTCCACCGTCATGCCTGTCTCGTCAGGCGTCTCAGCTCGGTGGTCAACCACACGGTCCAACCCCGACTGTCCACAGGTACGTCTAATCTGACTCTTCGAAGAATCCCATTGCGACTCTCGACGATCGTCGCACCGCCGTCTCGCTCCTTCTCGAGTATCTCGGTTTTACTCTCGTAGACCCACGCTCTGTTACTGCAGGTTAGCATCGTCTCTATCCACAATTCCTCTCGGGGACACCGAAAACCCATCTCTCTCCTTAGAACGTACGTCGTTGGATTCCATCGAGCGTTCTCTCGTTCGGCGACCGCTCGAAAACGAAAGATTTCCACCGGTGGAGTATAACGGAGGAGAGAATCGTCGCTGGAGTCGCTGTCGGTGCACGGTATTATCTCCTCGCAATAGATATCGTCGACATCGTCAATCACCTCACCCTGGCCGAGGTAATATTTTTCGCAATAAAAATTAATTGGTTAGTCGATGTAATTTCTACATTAGACAGTTTTATTTTCTATCGCAAAAATATATTACCTTACCCGAGCAGAACGGAGACCGTCGTCCATCGAACCGCGAACCGTCGCGTGTCTCGAGCGAGTCGTTCGAGCGTCGTGACACCCCGCATTTATACGTGAGACGCGAGAGATCTGCCCCGGAAACTCCGAGGAAGAGACGCGCGCTAAAAAAAAAACGCCGTTATCGACCGATAAAATGAAAGGGCACCTCGACTTCCGCTGGAGAAGGATGCGTCGTTATCGCCCGATAAACCCCGACTTGAGGACGCGTCGTTATCGCCCCGATAAAACGATGAGTTCACCCCGACTTCCGTTGGACGACCACATCCCTCGTCCTTGAAACTCGCGCACCCCCGGCGTCCACGCGCGCCGGGGGTGACCGCATCCCCGTTCCCGAGAGTCGCGAGGAGCGATCGCGCGTCTCGCCATCGCGCCACTGCTCGCGCTTCGCGAGGAGGATGATCGACGATGCGAGTCCGCGGTGGCGACCTTTGCGCCCGCCGCCCCGGGAGAAAAAATCTCGCCCCCGGGAGAAAAAAATCTCGTCGCGCCGCCCCTGACCGAGGGCCGGGGGAAAATCTCGACGATCCGCCCCTGGGCGCGGGGAGGTCCGCTGCGGTAAGGGGAAAGAAATTTTCCCCTCGTCGCCACCTGCCCCTCGCCCACCCTTCACGGCAAACCCCACACCTCTTAGCGGCCCGTCCCGATCACACGGACGGAGCTCCCAGATGTTTAACTGTAGTGCTGCACACCTACTGTATCTTCCGTGATTTTTTCAACCTTTTTTACGCTTGATAATAGTTTCTTACTCTGCTCGTTTAACCCGATAAAAAAAGGCTTATGATCAGAGAAATAAGTTTCGTATACTCCAGCACTATAATTTAATATTGCCTCCAATATAAATATTACATTTATCGGCGTATTAAACTTTGTAGTTGACACTTGGGTGCTAATTGCACGTTTAAATTGTAATTAATTTAAATGTGTTTCCAAAAATCCTCCTTTATGGTATGTGTACCAATTATAAGTCTTTCATTACTAACTGATTTGCTTAGAATATTACTCAGTTTGTACGTAAACATGGTTCGAGGTACTGAGGGAGATTTATAGCCGGTAATGATCTCCACACCTCATTTGTTCATGCGTATCAAGTCAATATGACGATATTGTCCATTTATAGTTTCATCTTTTTGTACATGGTCATCAATAAATGCGTTCAGTTCTTCCCTGATAGAACATATTAGGGGGATTCAAATAAGGTCAAGGTTAACGGTTTAACAGGTTATGTCGGGTTAAAAAGTTAATTCTTTGTAGGTTAGAAAAAGACGAAGAGTGAGTTTAACCCGACATAACCTATACATAACCTGTCAAACCGTTAACCTCAACTTATTTGAATCCCCCTATTATTCCTTTTGGTAAACGTTTATCATAATTATCTGTTCGGAAAATAATATTAAATCCTTCAAATGTCAAATTGTCTGTTGTGATTGTTTGTGTTTTTCTGCAAAAATTAATAAATCTGCTTGTTTATACCATTTATTACAAGATATATTAATAAGATTTTTATTCAATGATCGTACGTTCTGGTATACAGGGTGCCCCATTTTAAAAGTTCCACCCTCATAACTTTTCTGGATCAACGTTTGAAGGAAAACGACTCGGATAAAAGTTGTAGGGGACAAAGGGGGCTATCTAATAGTGACCTTGGATTCAACATTAAAGGTTATTTTCAAGCTCGTTTGAAGGTCAACTTCCGTTTTTTAAACGGGAACCCCTATTTTTGACCCCGGATTCCGAAAGAGCGGAAAATTTTACATTAGAGTTGTAAGGGGTCATTTCACGTTCAGATGATCATTCGAGGGTCAACCATTGCCTGCGTTCAGTCATCGATATGCTACTCGATGTCCAGGACCCATGACGAGGACATAGCAGAATGAATTTTCAGGTCCCATTTTGATCCAGCCAATGAAGGCAAGAATCTGAGCCCGGCCGATGAAGGCAAGACCGTGATAAAACCGGCCAATAAAGGCAAGAATCTGAGCCCGGACGATGAAGGCAAGACCATTAATAATCCAGCCAATGAAGGCAAGAGTTCCAATGAAAAAGAAATTTGAGGTTTCACCGAATTAGATTTTCGAAAATGCCCCCATTATTGTTAATACATAGCTGTATTCTCCGTTCTTGAACAGTTGACAAAAGTACGTGTCTTGGTATGTTCCTGCAAGCATCAGTGATTCTTTGCAACATATTTTCTCTGGTTGTTGGTGCATCTGCATAGACCATATTTTTCAAAAAGCCCCAGAGAAAAAAGTCAAGACTTGTTAGATCAGGAGATCTGGGGCACCACTCAACATGGCCACTAATTCCTATCCACCGACGGGGGTATCGACGATGCAAAAATCGTTGAACGATTCTGCTCCTATGAGCAGGTGCCCAATCTTGCTGGAACCACATACGTTGTCGTGTTTGCAGATCAACATTGGCTAACAGATCTGGTAATTCATGTCTTAGAAAATGCAGATATCTAGCTGAGTTGACATTTCCTTCGAAAAAATAAGGCTTAATTAAGTAACCATTCACAATACCGCACCACACTATGAGACTCCAGCGCTATTGGTGATTAACCTCACGGAACCAATGTGGATTTTCTACAGACCAATAGTGACAGTTATGTCGGTTTAGTTGGCCTGTGTTATGAAAATTAGCTTCATCAGAAAACATAACGTAACTGAAAAATTCTGGATCTTGAAGTAACATCGCTTGAGCCCAATTACAAAATGCTAACCTTTGTTGGAAATCATGAGGAAATAAGGCTATGTGATAAGGGTGGAAATTATGCAGTCTTAAAATTCTTTGAGCCGTTGATCTTGGGATGCTAGATTTTACTTCTATTTGCCGTAGTGAAATATGTGAATCTAAATTGACCATAGCTAACACTACAAGAACTCGTGGATCGTTACACTCGATTGTCTTAATACGACGACGTTGTCGTATTCTACGAGGTCCCTGTCTCTCACGTCTTTCAATTCTGGCAATCACATTATGAGCAGGATGCTGACGTCTGCCAGGGAAACGTCTACGATATAATCGTTCTGCTACGATAATTATTACGACACTCTCCAAGAATTAATAGAATGTCAACAATCTAATTCCTTATGTAATTCGGCATGTTTACAAAGTGCGGAGAAATTCAGAAAGATAAATTCACTCACGTTACGTTGTAATCAGGCACGTGGTATAACGCGTGACACGACTCATTTGTCAAACTACCGAAATGTACTCAAAGTTCGCGTAGCACGGTCGCCACTCGATTTTACCCGTGAAATCGAGAAAGGTAAGTACACTACTAACCGTATCTGTCGACTAATTCCCCTTTTCCTCTGTTTCAGGTGTTCCGGACTGCTGCTGGCCGCTCTGCGTCTCGTCACGGATGGACCTTCGTAGAAGCCATTTACTACCAAAGATGCTGGACCACTGGATCGTCACGGATGGACCCACAGGATCGTCGCAGAATCTCAGGTAAGTATCGTATACTATTTGCTTATAGCGTAAGCAATGTGCATTTACTCGCACTTAATTTCCGCAGGAATGGTGATTACGCGTGAATCTCCCGCTTGGAAGGTACTCAGGATAGGCCACAGGATATCGTCGAATGACTGCTGACACTCGGTATATCACAAAAACAATAAGATTTATTCCGCCAGTGAAATAATTAGAAATTAAATTCTGTGTGTTTAAAGCCGACCAACTAGCAAGTTCTTTATTATACTCTCACGACGTTTCGACCGCCCCTATTTTTTAGATGGCTTAGTTTGGACATTATGCCAGGATAAATAATAATTTGTTAGCCTTATTCACTTGATAAGGACCGAAAGGGGCGGTCGAAACGTCGTGAGAGTATAATAAAGAACTTGCCAGTTGGTCGGCTTTAAACACACAGAATTTAATTTCTCGGTATATCACTTTAAATAACAATGTATTTATTCATATTATTGTAGAATAAATAGTCATTACAATGCGATTCACAATGATTTACAATCACTCGCGGTGTCACACTATGATCGCTGGTTACAGTTCGTGTGTAGCGCGTTAAATCGTGAAAACTCGAAATAATTCGTCCGACACTCCGCAACTCATCGGTTGTCGTAAGAATATAACGTATTCTCCCGTATGACTGTCCTCGGTTTGGTAAACGGATATCAGAGTTCAAAAAATATCACAAGTATCGATCGCGCTAACTTGTCACGATGATTGACGGATATCGCTCCGTACGTGGGTATCATCGGTTGTAACGAGAATCTTGGCTCGCGGCAAATTGTACATGTCAGAACGTGTTACCACGGCGCGTTCTCCCGATCGACTACTCCTGATCGCTCGCTCGCAACGGCGTACGTCCCCTCCCGAGTGGTACCCCCACTCTTGTTATTGCATCAGCTATCACGTGATCGTCGCCTGTTCACAGCTGCGTATCGGACAAACAAGTCTGACAAACACGCAGGAATGTCGTTTTTGCCCCTCGCTATGTTTTCGCGCTTGACGGAAACTAAATGCGAAGATGTTCGATACAACATATGGTAAATATGCATATTAGGTCAAACCTCACCGATGACCTTGACCTTGACATATGTTGTCAAGGTCACCCTCCTGAGTGACCTTCAGAAGGTTTTAGCCGGCGGTCATTGTTCGTTAAAAAGTTATTAACAAAATGAAAATTGAAAATATAGCAGTTATTTTGAGTATTGAAAGGCATAAACGACTTTGACCTTGACATATGTTGTCAAGGTCACCCTCCTGAGTGACCTTCAGAAGGTTTTAGCTGGCGGTCATTGTTTATTAAAAAGTTATAAGCAAAAAAAATTTGGTGGGAAAAATTATTTAAAGCAGTGAATTGTTGGTATATTGAAAAGGATATACACAATTTTATGTATTAGAAAGTGTAAATACAAGTAGTCTCTGCTTTAATCATGGCAAAAGCATGTTAAAGCTTTGTTAAAGCAGATAATAGTTGGTTATTGACAAAACCTATAGGTTAGTGACGCGCTTTACAAGTATGTTTTTTGTAAGTTGAAGCACATACAAAGCACACACTTGTAAAGCGCGTCACTAACCTATAGGTTAGTGGCGCGCTTTACAAGTGTGTGCTTTGTAAGTTGAAGCACATACTTCTCTATTCTCTGCTTTAAATAACTTTCCTTTCAATATACCAACAATTTACTGCTTTAAATAATTTTCCCCACCAAATTTTTTTTGTTTATAACTTTTTAATGAACAATGACCGCCAGCTAAAACTTTCTGAAGGTCACTCAGAAGGGTGACCTTGACAACATATGTCAAGGTCAAGGTTGTTTATGCCTTTCAACACTCAAAATAACTGCTATATTTTTAAAACTTTTTTGTTTATAAATTTTTAATAAACAATGACCGCCAGCTAAAACCTTCTGAAGGTCACTCAGGAGGGTGACCTTGACAGCATATGTCAAGGTCAAGGTCATCGGTGAGGTTTGACCTAATATGCATATTTACCCAACATATTATCATGATTACAGATAATTTACACAGATATGGCTTTTCAGGTATATCTCGGGATCTGGACCACGGATATCGCTCGCGCTTAACGGCTATGATTATTACGTTCTTCTGCACACGCCCATATGACATTTTCTAGGTGTAAACGCGTGTGCTGGGATCTCGGCGCACAATCATCCGATTCGCACGGGATCGCGATAATGCTGTTAATTGACATCCCGTAAGACGATTTAACATGATTAATTTCATTTTACACCGGTGTGCGCGGTTTTTGTTGCACACATGACAGATTGACGCGGGATCGCGATATCTGTGCCTATCATGCTTCCGGAAATGCATCGGTAAGGGTCTTGTTCCCGTAGATGACGTGTGCGTCGATCTCGCTGCACATTCGACGAATCGACACGGGATCGCGATATCTGCGCTTACAACGATCTCAGAAATGCATCGGTATGGGTCTTGTCCCTGTGGATGATGTGTGCGTCGATCTCGGCGCACAGAGTTCGCAGGTCGACGGGACCTGGTGCGCTGCATTCCCGAAGGGACAATAAAGTGATCGCACGCGATTGTTCCTGAGGAAGGTGCCCGTGCTGGGTGTTACCGGCACCCAGGTCGGATCGGGGTAAAACTCGGTATTCACCCTATTTTGGACCTCGGTAGGCCATCGCCGATGGTGGTTTGGCTGTACGAGGTCTGTGCTGGGATCTTGCCGCACAACGATCAAAAATCTAATTGAGCACCATGGGTGTCTTAGTTGACATCCCGAGAACACGTTCGTAAAGCTAGTTCGCCTGAATCCGGTTTGTGCCACGTTCTTCCCGCACAGACGTCGAACTTGATCGTAATCACCGTTAGAACGCTCGTCGGTGTTGGACGAACACGTAGATACTGTTCTCTCTAGGAGGAGTTGTGCGTGCCATGATGTCGCCGCACACTCGTCCGACAACGCCGAGGACACGTGAAGCGTGTTCTTCGTGACTCGTATCGCCACCTCGTATGATCCTCTCCCGTGGATGATGCTCGTGGGCGACTCCCGGTGCACGATCACCCGTCGTGGATGTAGATCGCTTATTCGTGCATCAATCATGTACGACCATCGCTCTATGTTGGCGTTCCTCGCGAACGCTCAATGTGACTCGAGTTTCATGCACAATGCCCTACTATGTTTCTAACGCGCTGTGACTCGTGCAACTATTCACGCTGGTGCGCGGTAACGCTGAATCACGGGGTTATTCCCCTTACTTACTAAGTGTCGAGTCGTTGGGAAGACTCTCGCTAAGCTTATCAACTATGATTTATACTAATCCTTATTCCTAACGGATCGGAAAGGGAAACAAACTAAGGTATTTATATATATATATTTGTCGCCACCGTGGGCCTTTAATATCAGAAGAAAATAAAATGTCAACCCAAAGAAAACGCATGGATTCGCGGTGCGCATAAATAAAAGAAAATTAAACTCGATTCGCTATAGGCGCAACAAAAAACAAGGTAAATAAAAACGTGAGATCGCCCGACGCCTCCACGGGCTCTGCTTCGCTCCGTCCTCCGGCGTGCTCCTGTCGAGATCACTCCCGGGGGAGATATCCCGTCTGGGTGGCGAGCACCGTCTCAACCGCGACCCTGCACACCTTGGTCCTCACGGACACGACGCTAGACGGGCTGGCTGGTCCTCCCGGATCCCCGCTGGCTCGATCCCTCGGGCTGCGCCGTCGACGATGCAGCCACCGGCTGCAACGTACACACTGTGACAGGTAGAAGAGATTTTTAATACATACAAAAAACTATCAATAATATGATCATTTAATCGAGAAAAAGAACTGAGAAATTTTTAAAGCAAATAATTTTCAAAATTTCCAGAAGTTTTCTTAAATTTTAATAATTTTTAGAAATTTTGAAAATTATTTGCATTAAAAATTTCTCAGTTCTCTGGGATTCTGAGTTGGTAACTTTTTGAACCGGATTCTGAGTTATTACCTTTGTCTTATTTTTCTCACACTTTGAAAATAAGGGTCAAGGTACAATTCAAGGTCACCAGGTTGTAGCCTCCGATGACCTCGACAATTTTTATGAAGGTCATTCTTTTGATATATTGCTATCATGAAAAGATACCAGCCTGGGAAGTACGGGAGAGACATTTGACCTTTACATGACCCCTAGGGTCAATTTGACCCCTTACAACTCTAATGTAAAATTTTCCGCTCTTTCAAAATCCGGGGTCAAAAATAGGGATTCTTATTTAAAAAACGGAAGTTGACCTTCAAATGACCTTGAAAATGACCTTTAATGTCGAATCCAAGGTCGCTATTAGATAGCCCCCTTTGTTCCCTACAACTTTTATCCTAATCGTTTTCCTTCAAACGTTGATCCTGAAAAGTTATGAGGGTGGAACTTTTAAAATGGGACACCCTGTATAATTTTTATTCGGTTTCCTTTCATAACTTTGAAATATGCCAATTTAAGGCACTTCTTTTCTCTTAGACGTTATATTTCTAACTCCAAAAGATTATCTTTGGATGGTTTTTTTGGTGGTGTGAAACTTCCAAGAATGTATAAATCAGATAATTTTGTCACTCTACTCATTGTCAGTGCTACGTACAGCATTGGCCTCGTCATACGACAATTATTTCTTAAATCAATACATACTTTTTCGTAGGTTTGACCTTGGCTCTTATGTATTGTCAAAGCTTCGGCAGGCGTGATTGGAAATTGTTGTCTTACGATTTGATATCCCATTCTTCCATTAACGTTCAATACGACAGAAAGTGGTGATATAGGAACCAAACACATTTCCATTGAATTTTTATTCATATACTTTACGTATGGTCTCCGTTGTTCCACACCAATTCTATTATTATTGAAATCTAGCCATATTTTAATTGGTTCTTCTGTACCTTGTTAAAACGTTATGTTCTTCAATATGCCACAAGCTCCGCTGACTAGGCCATCTTCAACATCGATATGAGTAACTATCATGTATTTAATACCCACTTTTAACACTACTTTGTAAGCCAAGCCACCACATTCTGTTCTTTTTCTTTTTTGAAGTGAAACTTCTATGGGCGCGATTGCGTTTACTTCCGTAACGGAAGTCCGTAACGGAAGTCTGTGACGGAAGTCCGTCACGAAAAGTTCAAACTTCTAATAGGAGTGATTCCGGTGCGGGCGCGTCACGAAAGTCCGTCACGAAAAGTTCGAACTTGTACTGAGAGTGATTCGGAGCGGGCGCGTCACGAAAATCCGTCACGAAAAAGTTGAGACTTCTAATGGGAGTGATTCGGTGCGGGCGCGTCACGAAAGTCTGTCTCGAAAGCCCGTCACGAAAAGTTGAAACTTCTTATGGGAGTGATTTGGTGCGGGCGCATCACGAAAAGTTGAATCTTCTAATAGGAGTGATTCGGTGCGGGCGCGTCACGAAAGTCCGTCACGAAAGCCCGTCACGAAAACCCGTCACGAAAAGTTGAAACTTCTAATGGGAGTGATTCGGTGCGGGCGCGTCACGAAAATCTGTTACTAAAGTTTGTCACGAAAAGTTCAAACTTCTAATGGCAGTGATTCGGTGCGGGCGCGTCACAAAAGTCCGTCACGAAAAGTTGAAACTTCTAATGGGAGTGATTCGGTGCGGGCGCGTCACGAAAGCCCGTCACAAAATGTTGAAACTTCTAATGGGAGTGATTCGGTGCGGCCGCGTCACGAAAGTCCGTCACAAAAAAAATATACGTGTGGCCTCCACGCGCGGCAGAAGTGAAACTTCTTAGCTGTGAGGAATAGGATAGTATCTCGTTTATATTTAATATCTGAATTAATGCCTATGTAATTCAGAAATCAAATTTTAATCATAAATTAATGCCGATGCAATTCACAAATAAAAATTGATTTGTGAATTAAAGCCTATATAATTCACGAATCAAATTTTAATTATAAAAGTGAAGTTTCAGGTTATGAGAAAAATTTGCCCATATATAATTATATATAAATGTAACAACTGTTACATTTATATATAATTATATATGGGTTAACTGTTGCCCAGTGTTATATAACTGTTACAAATTTTTCTCATAACCTAAAACTTCACTTTTATAATTAAAATTTGATTTGTGAATTATACAGGCTTTAATACACTAATCAATTTTTTTTGTGAATTTCATCGGTTTTAATTTATAATTAAAATTTGATTTCTGAATTACATAGGCATTAATTCAGATACTATAAACGAGATACTATCCTATTCTTCACAGCTAAGAAGTTGCATTTCTGCCGCGCGTGGAGGCCATACGTATATTTTTCTTAATGACGTTAGTAATTTATTTCTCAATTTACTACTGACTTTTCCTAAAACTGTGTCTTTGGCTACAGATTCATAAGCTGTACCATCTTTTAAATCAATTTAGGAAATATTATCAATATCGCTCGGTATCTACGCTTGCTGATTGACGCTTTTCTATTTATATGAGGTTCGCTAAGATTAATTGACTCTGTTTTCATTAAATGTTTTTTATTTCAATAAATTAACATTTTCCACATTTAACACATTTGTGGCAACTCGAACACAACACATTTTCTTTATTTGCTTTTCTCTTAAAGTTTCGTCGGCTTCCTCTTCCTCGAGGCTTTGATTGCGTGGCAATACTTTTTTGAATCACCGACGTCTGCGTTGCTGCGTCTCGGTGAGTCACCTCAGTCTGGGAGCCTGCGTCGAATCTTCTGGGAGAAGGAGAAAACGGAGAGATTAGTCGAGGAACCGCAACGTCCTTCAATATTGACTCGAGGTTTGGTTTAGGGGTCGAGGTTACTGGAAGGAAAGGTTCTAACTTATTTGGAGGAACGAATAATATCGGTAAAGTTGGGCGACTGGCGCCGAGAATTGGCGAATGTTCACCTAGGCGTCTAACGTCTGTTAGCAACTCTGCGCTGATGGATAGGTTACCTCTCGGTGTCGGCGACCGGGCGCCTGAGGCGGGAGGACTCTCCAGAATCGGTAATGATCGCGCCGTCGAGCGTCGATCTCCTGGTGGCTGGCACCGGAGGGCGGATCAATCCGGATAACCTTCCTTGTCGGTTCTGCAGTCGTGCTCCTAGAGTTAGAAGGCGTCTGAGCGCCTTTGACTGGGATCACCTTCCTCGGAGGATCCGGGAAAAGATCCGGAGCTGACCGCTTGGCACTGAGAGGCGGCTGAGCGCCGTTGGCCGGGCAGTCGCTCAGGACGACCTTTCGTCTTGCGGTGTAATGCCGCAAAGACAGCGGCTGTGTTCTCCGGCGAACCGTTGAACGCGCAATGACCTCTTCACCGGCGAGCCGGGAAGGGTTCTGGGTGTCCTTCGAGAGCGGCGTGTTGAGGCTGGGATGTCCGCCCTGGCCGGCAGCTCGAAAAACTCCGAATCTTCTTCGCGACGGGCTCTCCTTTTATACCCGAGAAAATTGGCGGCGAGTATTGACAACGGGGTTGCTAGGAAACCTGCGTTTCTTAAATCTTGCAATCTGTCAACTTGCAACTTGAAACTTGCTTTTTCGGCAACTTGAAACTCTCAGCGTTTGACAACGTGAATCTGCCCCGCGCGCATCGTAAATTCTAACAGCGCTTTCTGTCGCGAGAACCACGTGCCGTCGGAGCGGAGATTGCCCTGGAGGCTGGTGGCTGACGGAGGTTGCCACATCAATTTTCAATTGATTAAAACTATCTACTGAGTGATTATCAGCATATAATCTAATTGCATCTTTTGGAACGTATCCCTCTGTCGTTTCTCTTGACCTAATTAGAGCAATATCATTTTCAGACATTGTTCCTCTTGCAAGGTTGTTAGGAGCTTCAATAAATGTTTTATCTTTCCATTGTCTCATAATTTCCGTCAACTCAAAAAATTCAAATTTACTTCATAGAACATTTTCTGAAAATACGCTTAATATGCACGATTTCGGGCATAAATATATTGAAGTATACATTAATGGTAATTGATAAAGATCACCGACCATAAGGACAAAAACTTCACCAAAACTTATATTACGACCTATTATTTGTCTTAAGCTTGTATCGATCCGACTAAACATCGTACTATCCACCATCGATATTTCATCTATAATTAATAATTTAAAAAAAATTAGCGTGGTATCGTTTAATCGACCCAACTGGCCAGGTTTATTTAAAAAACGCTACTTTTCGACCGTAGATTTCGGTCCTTTTCAAGCGTATATACACATATTATTGATTAGTTAAGCATAATGCCCAAACCACGCCACATCTAAAAACTAAACATCGAAAGTTACAAAATGCAACACGAGTTCCATAAATGAATATATAAAATCAAAGCGCTTACATTATGACTATACATACCAACGACTAAATTGCACTAATGGAAATCTCCCGAGATGCTATGGGCTGCCGAAGGTGCATAAAGAGAGTTTTCCGTTACGCATTATCGTCTCGGCGTTGGGAAGTCCGCTTTATAATGTGGCGAGTCTTCTTCAAAATATCTTACATTCATCTATTCCAAAACCGAAGTCACATATAAAAGATAGCTGGTCCTTTGTTAAGTTCATAAATAACAGAAAGATCAAAGATGAAATACTCATCTCACTTGATGTCACTGCAATTTTCACGAACATTCCCAAAGATTTAGTGCTAAAGGGAATAGAGAAAAGGTGGAGCCACATTTCTAAGAAAACGGATCTCAACTTACAATAATTCTTACATGCTATTGATTTGATTTTACCTTCCACCAGCTTTAGCTTTAACGGCGTGATCTATGAACAGATTTTCGGCAGCCCTATGGGATCTCCTTTATCTCCTGACGTCTCTGATATCGTAATGGATGATTTGGAGACGTATTGCCTGATTTTGTTAGATTTCGCCATCTCGATATTTTTCAGAAATGTTGACATTTTTGCTGTTGTCCCTAAATCAAATGTTGACACAATAGTGAAAGTTTTTAATGAGTATCATACTAGACTCAAATTCACTTATTAAATGGAAACGAACGCGTCACTTAACTTCCTTGACACGACGGTTATCAGGAATGGTAATACTTTGATAATTAATTGGTACCGAACACCTACATTTTCTGGACGATATATAAATTATCACTCTAACCATCCCGTGAAATATAAAATAAACACCATTACAAGCCTAGTAGACCGCGCTATTTTACTCTCAGACGAAAGATTCCATAGCTCCAACATCAAACTGGTTAAAGACATCTTGATTAACAATTCCTTTCCGAAGTCAATTATCAATAAGCATATTGCCAAAAGGTTAAATCATCTTAAAACACGTAATACCATGCATAACACATCTACGGATGATAATACATTTTTTTATCTAAAGGATTGCATACCGTTACCATACATTAAAGGTCTGAGTGATGTTATATGTCGTGATCTGAGGAAAGTCAACCTTAATACGCTGTTTACAGTCCCCAAAAAACTAGATTGCATAATTAGAAGGGGGAAAGATAGAGTTGATGATCTCAAACAAACTGAGCTAGTATGTAAAATCAACTGTAATGATTGCAATGCCACATACATCGGGCAAACAAAAAGGCATTTATACACACGTCTCAATGAACACCAAAACGATATTAAAGAAGATGTTAGTAAGCATTCTGTAGTTAGCAATCATCGAACATCACATGGGCATGATTTTGATTGGCAAAAGCCACGAATAATACATAAGGAGAAACAGACTAGAAAGAGGGAATTAGCCGAAATGTTCTTTATTAAGAAATTTGACGACACCATAAATTTACAAAGAGACACAGAGAATCTCAATGCTCTTTATTCCTCTCTTTCTTCTCTGTTCTCCCCTCTACTGCCTAAATTATTATTAGGCGATCGTGTTTTGTTTTCCTGTTTTGTCGGCTCATTATCAGTCGAATAGTTGCCACGGCTCTGACACGTCCTTCGACAATCGAATGACTAACAAATATGTCGTTCGAACTTATCTTATATTTTGATTCTTTGGATCTCGACGCACAAATTATGTAAGCGCTTTGATTTTATATATTCATTTATGGACTTATACTCGTGTTGCATTTTGTAACTTTCGATGTTTAGTTTTTAGATGTGGCGTGGTTTGGGCATTATGCTTAACTAATCAATAATATGTGTATATACGCTTGAAAAGGACCGAAATCAACGGTCAAAACGTAGTGTTTTTTAAATAAACGGCCAGTTTGGTCGATTAAACGATACGACGTTAATTTTTTCAATTATTCACTGGCGATTTAAATTCTTATTTGGACGTTAATAATTTTAATTCAAATAAGTTTCCTCGAATAGTATTTTCCATGTCTGCTGACAGTTCTGGCATTTGTCCTCCACACTGTGCAATCGGTAATGCAAAAGCAGTGTGTAACGTTACGCCACCTATTAGAAATGCTGCTTTTCCTGAGGGTGCGCATAATAATATTTTTACCGAATTGTTCTTTTCACCAGGTACATCGTCGAAATAATTTAATAATAGTTGATAAATCGCGTTGATTATTGTGCTTTTTCCAACACCCGCTGATGAATAGTTTAATTGGTAAACTATCAGTTGTAAAACAATGTGTGTAAAACATGCATTGCGATTTTCTTTTGTTTGTCGTTTAATTTTTGAAGTATGCTCATCATTTTTTCTTTTGTGGTTTTAGAAGGACTAGGGGAGACCAGGGCGAGACCGTCCAGAGTGTGAAATCGTCAAATCAAATATCTCGGAACCTGTATATTGTGCGAACTCGCTATTAACATTGTAAACGCGTCTTATGGTACCCATGTGACCAACGGAGTTTCGGCAGGTTACCTGCCGTGTTATGATTTTTACGAGGGCAAACGTGTTTTCGGAAGGTAAAAGTGAAATTTTCTGCGCGTGGAAATTGTGTAATATCTGCAATAATATTTGCTCTCCAAATCTCCAGGTACGTGATTATAAAGAGTAATGCATGCTGAACACGAATCCAGTGTAGTTTTTTCATTATCGTTCATGTCTAATATTTCGTGGGCGATGAAACCTGAAACTTGTGTTTGGGGCAAATCGGTCAGTAAGCACCCGGGGAAAATGTGGCAGTCTCGTCACTGTGGCGCGCCGGGCGCACGACTTCAGCTCACGGCGATTTTTAGGTTAGGTTTCCCTGTGTTAGGTTGCACGTGCGTTATTGTTAGTCCTACATTGCAGGGAAATGGTACGCACGTATCGTCGCAAAACGACTCCCGTCGACGAGGAGAAACTGAAGAAGGCAGTTCTTTCAGTGAAAATAGATAAAATGAGCGTTTCCGCAGGCGCAAAACAATTCGATGTCCGGAGAACCACGTTGAATAACTGGTTGAAGAAGAACAACGATGACATAGAACACTTGGATGACGTGGTCGCACTACATAAAGGACGCTTCTCGGTAAGTACTTAATTTTTAAAAGCATGCACTCTACTCAGCAAAGTTTATATTCATGCAACGTCTTAATTTCAAATGTAGGTTATGAACGCGGAAAGTGAAAAAACTTTGGTGGAATATTTAGTACATTGCAACGATATGTACTTTGGGCTATCTGCGAAGGAAACCCGTGGTTTAGCCTTTGATTTTGCCAAAAAATTGAATCTGAAGGTACTAGCATCGTGGGAAACCGCTCGCATGGCCGGTAAAGATTGGCTAAGCAGCTTTCTCAAACGACATCCAGTATTACCCATACGCAAACCAGAAGCGACAAGTTTAGCACGTGCCACCAGTTTCAATCGAACAAATGTAGAAAGGTTCTTTGCGCTGCTGAGATCTCTGATGAATAAACGTCATTTCCAGGTGTGTTCATTATATTATTAATTATAATATTAGATGAATAAATGTTTTGGTCGAAAATAACGTTTCTCATCATTTCTCCAGGCTCACTGCATATGGAATATGGATGAGACGGGAGTAACAACCGTTCAGACACCGAATAAAGTCATCGGACGTCGAGGAATGAAACAAGTCGGGCGAGGGACTTCTGCGGAAAGGGGAACCCTCGAAACTTTGGCGATGGCGGTGTCAGCGACTGGGCATTTTTTACCTCCATTTTTTATTTTTCCTCGTAAAAATTTCAAGGAACATTTTCTTAACGGCGGACCGCCAGGCTGCACAGGTGTAGCGAATTCAAGTGGCTGGATGAATGCGGAGCATTTTGTTCAGTTTTTACAGTTTTTCCAGTCTCATGTGCGTGCTTCCCTCGACGCCCCAGTTTTACTAATACTCGACAATCACGAATCACATTTGTCTATCGCTGGTCTCGAATTTTGTAAAGCGAATGGAATCATTCTCCTATCATTACCACCGCATTGCTCGCACAAAATGCAACCGCTGGATCGCACCATATTTGGCCCGTTAAAGAAAAGTGTACACGCACAGTGTGATAACTGGATGACGTCGCATCCTGGTAGAACAATGACAATATACGATATCCCCGGAATCGTGGCTAAGTCACTGCCACTTGCCGTAACGCATCAAAATATTGTGTCCGGGTTTGAATGCACTGGAATTTCTCCATTCAACCCGGACATTTTCCAGGAATACGAATTTTTGCCAAGCAGCGTTACGGATAGGGAGATGCCTTCTACTTCCGCTCATCCCGAAGAAGCCAACCTCAACGCAGCCGACCCGAACACAGCCGATTCGGGGACAACTGAACCCGATGCAGCCGACCAGAATGAATTCGACCCCTCGGCTTCTTCCATGTCTCGTCCTGGTGATACACAGAACTTGAGCGCGACGCTTCAAAGTATTCGAGCCTTTCCTAAAGCCGCTCCGAGTCAACAGACTCGTAAAGGACGAAAACGAAGAAAGAGCCCCGTTCTTACTGACTCGCCTGAAATGATGGAATTGGCAGCTGAGCAGGCGGAGTCCATGCGGGAAAAAAAGTAAAACCTACTACGAGAAAGACAACGTCAAAATCTACACCTGCCACTGCGCCGAGAAAGAGAGGCCGGCCAAAAAAAAATGCCACGCAATCAGAACCGCAGCCTTCGACGAGCAGTGGGCGTAAATCGAAATCAAGGAAGCAGCAGCGGTCGGATTCTGACGAGGACTTGGATACGTGCTGCGCGTGCTCAAAGAAGTTAACCCCAAACAGAACATATACAAAAGAGTGCATTACGTGCGAGCGTAGGGCACACAACACATGCGTGCGTTTGTCAGGATCTGTATTCACGTGCCTAAATTATTTTACGGAACAAAACAATTATTTTTCAATAATATGTTCCGCATAAATTTTTTTAAAAATAAATTTTCACATTTTTCTTTTAAAAAACAATTATTAAAATGTATCCTATCATTTTTCAGGATTAGATGTACGTATTTCTATTAAAAATGCAGTGTGACGGATCCGCCCCGGGGGGGGGGGGGGGGGGACGAATCCACCCTGCAATTTTTGAGATCTCAATTTTTCCACCGTTGTCGTTTTTGCTCTATATCAGTTAAACAAAGCGACGTGGGCAAGAATTTTCTATATAAATTTTGTAGCTAAAGGTTCACTCTTTAAAATGGTATACCACATTTAAATAAAATTATTTATTTTGTTGTTAAAAATCGGCACCGAAAAAAACCTGACCGATTAGCCCCGGTCTCCCCTACAGATTAATTGTAATAAGTAAGATATGTACAATACATTTAAAAGAATTGAAGTCAATAATTATTAAATTAAATTATTAAAATATTTAAAAAAATACCGAGGGAGAGAACACGAAAAGATATGCGAATGCGAAGGGGAATGCGAAGAGAACACCTGAGAGATAGGCGAGTGAGGGAGAAGATGCGAACGGGAGACATAGGTAAGATGCGGGTTTACTCTGTATAACCGCAGCAGCCGTGCATCGGCGCTATACAAAAAAAATGTGAAATTCACAATTTTGCACGTGTTTTGATGAAATCATCGCGACATTGTTCTTGATAAGGGTATCGTGCCATTGACCATGGATTACGATGGCAAGATGGAAACGTGCCGTACAGCATGGCTAAAGGCCTAATTATATCGGCCGTGCTTGATACAGAAGAGGATGACGATGACGACGAGATGCCGCCGACTCTCGTGTATGTCAAGGGATGCCAGAAACTTGAATGGTTGGTGGATCTGCTTGAGAATTATGCGAGAAAAAACCTGATCGTCGAGACTCTGGACGCGGATCACGAAGACATCAAATCTTCAAATAATCTAGATGATACCAATACCTACTATGCGATGCGGAAAACATGTTAAGAATTGCGCATTACAAAATATATTAAAAATATTTAACTGGTGGTCACGCCAGAAAGAAATAAAATTTTTTAAAAATAAATTATATGAATTTTACAATGTTTTATTTCCTTTTCCCTTTCCTCATTAGTTGTTAGTGGTTAACAGATGTTTGAAAGATGCGTTGGCTTTCTTTGCGTTTCTTATAACGTTTACTTTTTTCCATTTCTTAGAATTTTTTAAATAACTTCTACGTAAGCAGCGCTGACATTGGCGCTTGAAATGCTGAAGGAAAGGGAATAATCCCTTCCCTTCCATTTCTTAAAATTTTTTAATAACTTCTACGTAAGCAGCGCTGACATTGGTGCTTGAAATGCTAAAGAAAGGGGAATAATCCCCTTCCCTTCTTTTCCCCTTCCCTTATAATTTTGTTACACCGAAGAGTCGTACGCGATCCTTACATGTTCAGTCTTGCATCAGTCACCCGTGTGGAAGCAGTTCGAATCTTGTAACCAACGGCGATGTACTCCTCTGCGGGAAGCAGCACAAGTATGAATTATTACGTGCCGATTCCTTGTGAAACTCCATCGAACCAGCGTAATACGTAAGTATTACTTTGCATATATTTTTCCAAAACCTATTTTTCCATAAATCATTCATCTATTTTATTTTTTTCTACAGTTTTTTCAATAAATTAAAACCTCGTTATACGCCTCGTATCTTGAGCAGACGATTCGCATTGACACCAACTGCTTATAAGTATTTGGACATTGGGATCAGCGTGAGACCTCCACTCAGTTCTTTTGTGGAATTGATCCTTGGCGACAACCGAGGAAACCGAATCACGATGCCCTATGGAACATGGACAGCGATCATGGAAAGACGCACGGACATCGAAAAACTTATAGAGTCAACCACATTTTCATCGCTGTCTATACGAGAGCTAAAAATGGAACTCGTTAAAATGCGCGGTGAAAATATTGTGAAACTTGCGTTACGCGACACATGTTTGTATATGAAGCCGTCAACCATACTGTTTTTATTCGAACTTGAACACAGTGTCAAGAATGTATACCTCAAGCTAGATCAGCATGTAAATGAGGTAGATGCGAAATTCGAGGAATGTACTGAGATTTTACGAAGAAACTGTATTACCAGAAAATGTGATGCCGTTAGTATCTTGCGCGGCTTTTATGATCAAAAGTCAATTGTAGATTGCGAACTAATTGTGTATGCTATCGATGAAATTATGCGTGAAGCCTTGAAAGAGATCTATTACTGTATGTGGTTAATGAATAAATGTAAAGTATGTGTATGTGCAAAAATTTTTTAATTTTCTTTTTACCTCCTTCTCCTCTATTCCTTATTTAAAATATGATTATATGCGATTTATTATAAATTTTTAAAAATTTAATAAAATTATTAAAATATTAACAAAATATTACATGGGGAGGGCCAGACGTTCCTCTCCCCGATTTGGTTAAAATTGTAAGTACGAGTATTCTACTGAAAGCGTGGCGCGGTGAGCAGCGCGTTAATTTCCTAATCGCGAGATCGTTGGTTCTAGTCTTGCTGCAGGTTCTTTTATTTATTAATGTTTCTTTTTTTATTTTTATTATTAATATATTTTTTTATTATTTCTTTTTATTATTATTGTTTTTTTCTGTTATTAATGTTTCTTTATATATTTAATATTTGTTGCTTTGATTTCCTGCGGCTCGGGAGCTACGCGGTCTCTTTCTTTTCTTCTTTAAAAGAGAGTGAGAGGGAAAGAGAGATGGTTGCTGTTACGGTCGGGCCGTATACCCTTTGTTGAACCAAAGGGAGACGTACTCGACGCGTGCGGAAGAAAGAAGATGCGAGTGGGAGCGAGATGGTCATAATATGACGTCATGAAACATGCTGACGTGCTCACCGAAACCCCAGATCTCCCCCTTCCTCCGCGTGACGTTACATTACAACCGTCTCGTTCCCACTCGCGTCCTCTTTCTTCCGCTCGCGCATTGCGTGAAATCTGCCATCCGAACATTAGCGGACAGGTTAAGCGATATTTGAATTTATAATAATTTATAACAATATTTATTTATATATTTTAATAATTTAGTAAATTATTTTAATATCTAAATCTAAGAAGGAAAGTAACTGAAATAATGAACACAAGAGAAATATACAATAAAAAATTTATTTTAGCATATTTTTTTATAAAACAATTTTTTTACAAGACAATTTTATTAAAAGATATTTCTTATTGAAAGTAAATTTTATTTTAAAAACAATTTTTATTTTTACAAAGCAAATATTTATTTTTCAATTTTCTTCTTCTCCAAATAATGTATTGAGGCAAAATAGATTGTGGCGCGCTGACCAGATTTCATCATTTTGCTGTCGATCCCATCGTCTATCGAATCTTATTTGCAGGATGTGAAAAAGATTCAAAAAGTGCGGAATCCTAATTTGTTCCAGCCTCAACCATCCCTAGAAAAATACATATTACACATAAATATTTAATTTTACAAATTAATTATATGTGTATGCCAATACGTGTTCACGTCGATTTATCCGTATACGAACAAGATCGTACAACTGCACTTCTCGAATGGGTTCGTTGTCAACCCATAGCCACTGAAAAAAAAAAGAACACTGTTATATTTCACAGGAAAATTTTTTTCACAATAATCACTATATCACTACATACCCCATATACTGGGCAGATTACTTCGATAAAATGTTTGATGTTATTTGCCATTTTTTCTTTATATAAGAATTATTTTCTTTAAATTTCACGTGAACTGCACCCTGGAGAAGCTAAGAAGACTGTGCGAATTCGTTGGCTTGGACACTATGAAGAAGGCAGTCATGGCAGCCAAAAAAATTTTTGGAGTAGGAAACACAATGCATTTTGACATTTACGATATTTACTATTTATGATAATTATATGGAGAGCATTTGAGATCTTGTTGCTTTTGCATGTGGAAGACAGTCATAGGAGTTAAAAGAAGGATCATATTTAGGTCAGTGGACCGATTTCCGTCCAGTAGAGATGTACTAACTTCAGTGCGTCAATAATAGGTCAAAGGATCCTGCACATGTCTCAAAAAAAAAAACGGTCCTTTCTAGAAAAAGTGAAGAAAAACACCGCGACGGTTAAAACTAGTATGCGCTCGCGATATTTGTTTATAAAAATTTAAACAAAATGGCGCCACGAAACATGTCCGGACACGCTCGCCGATAAAACGTCCTTTTTTAGAAAAATGAAGAGGACATCAGCGCCGCGATAATTGATCGTAAATTATAGCAGCCTGTCACCGGTGCTCGCGCTATTTGTTTGTAGTCGCAAAGGCATGGCCCGGCAAAGGGCTCTTTTGAGCAAAAAAAAATGCAGACCGCACGTGCATACTTGAAAGAAACATAATCTATGATAAACATCTCTTCCTAGAAAAGTGAAGAGGACATTGGCGGCACGATAATTGACCATAAATTAATCAACGATCGCTTATGCATGGCAAGACGCCGCGTTTAGTAACATACCCCGACGAGCGCGCGCCTAAGCTCCCCCAACCCCTCTTCCTCCACGGACCACGCTGTAGGCCGCCACCTTCCCCTTACCCCGCGGACCCTTTCGCCCTAAGTGCACACGCCCCCTTCCTTGCCCCCGCGGACCCCGCGCCCTAAGTGCACACTCCCCATCCCTTGCCCCGCGGACCCCCGCGCCCTAAGTGCATGCTCCCCCTTCCTTGCCCCGCGGACCCCCACGCCCTAGGTAAACACGCCCCCTCCCTTGCCCCGCGGACCCCGCACCCACCGGGCATGGAGTACCCCGCGCCGCCGAAATTTCTCGCCCCTCTCCCCCCTCGCCAACAAGTTATTTCGAATCCCCCCGTTATTCCTACTTAAAGCATCTCGAAAGCCCCCCCCCCGCACCCCTTGGCACGGACGCACCGAAAATCCCCCTCCCCCGCGTGACGTCATCCCCCTCGCCATCCAACTTACCGCCCCCCCTTGCGTAACGTCATCCCCCTCGCCACTCAAATACCCCTCGCTCCTCACCCCCCCCCCCCCTCCGAGCTCCCGGTCCAGATCTCTCATACCTATACTACTCGTCGAATACGTCGAAACTGGTGAAGTCGCCGAAGTCGCCGCAGCCGCCGAAGTAGTCGTAGCGGCCAAAGTCGTCGCAGCCACCGAAGTCGTCGTAGCTGCCGAAGTCGCCGAAGCCGACGGCGATGGCGGCGGTGCTATTCCTGCAGTTTGTAGTTGCTGTTTTAGCTGTAGATTTTGCAGTTTCATATTTGCCATTTCGATGGCCGTTTTGGACATATCCTCCATCTGTAACATGAAGAGGATTATATTATTTATTAAGAGACATGGTAGTGTTTTGCAACAAGTATTAAATTATATGTTTCGATTATATGTAAATATAATACTTACTGTTTCCATCGGTACTTCTAGTACTGTACTTTGTTGCCTTTCACCTTGACAATTCATGACGTCGAAGCCGTCAAAACCACCGAAACCGACGAAGCCGCCGAAGTTGTCGCAGCCGCCAAAGTCGCCGAAGCTGACGGCGATGGTGGAAGTGGTGCCGGTGGCGGCGGTGTTATTTCCTTGCAGCTTGTAGTTGCTGCTGTGCACTTCTTGTTACCGAATATGCGTCGCACACCAATACCGTCGTCGGTCGAAAATCCGCGGGCGCGCGACCGTCTCGGCCGAAACGTGACAATGTTTCTGAAACGTGGAATGTTTCTCCACCCTCCACGGGCTCGATTTGGCCAACCAAAACACGATCACTCGCTGAGCGGTTCAGTAGACCAATAGTACCAATAGAGGCTGCGTGTGGAGAGTGCGCTATTAGCGCATCGCAGCGTCTCTTCGAACGCGCCCAGAATGTGATTGGTTCTTATCTTTGGATCCAACCAATCACATTTAATTGTTATTTAGCCGCTCATCCACGGTTTATGTATTATACAAAATTTATTTTCTTATACGATCGGTAACATTATCGACGATACGCGAAATGGAATTATCGATTGGGATTGTTCATGGTAATATCATATGATTTATTTGGTTTATGGTGGACTTCATATCAGTGAAGCGATTCATGTTAGTGAAGTGATAATAAATATATAATAAAGAGAATTAAACGTGTATTTTGAAAAATAGTAATTTGGTAAGGTATATTAATAATAATTTACAATAGAGTATTTGCTGTTTCTTTATTAAACATTTATGTGTTTAAGAGGATTTCTTGTATCGGGCATTCAACCGTGAGTTCAACTCTGTGTGCCTTGAGATATGTTACACATATCACATTATATATAAATTATAATAAAATGTTTACTTTTAACCCAATTTGTCAAAAAATAATCCACCATCTGACAACATGGGTATATGGTGTCCGAGCAAAAACAACATCCGCTCGTAACTAGAACCGGCAAGCTTGCTGGTCTGGCTCCTCACTCTAAAAAAAGGAGGTGGGAGGGGGGGCTCAATGACCCAGAGCCATTACGAAACGTATCGCCATAAGAAACTATTTATTATATTACTTGTGAACAAAAATATAAAACATGATTTTGTATTTACAGATGTATTTGTCTTTTGCAACCTGTATCGTTAGACAGAATGTTATAATAAGTTTCATGTGACAGCAGTTTTTATGATCGTCTCCTGTAGAGATGTGAGATCATTTTGTGATTACATTTCATCATATACAGAAAGAAGCTATTACTTTAATGACACATGCAGAATTATATGGAGGGGTTAAAATCATAGTGGTGTAAGCCACTTTTTGTAACCTATCGAGTAAATTTCATAGATGCAGCCTAAATATGCAGATATGTTGAAAAAAGAAGAAAAAAGTGGTCAAAAAAATTGACACATCACTATGGCTTTAACCCCTCCATATATATTAATTTATTCAGAAAATAGAATTGACAATAAGACAGGTATTGAAAAATGTCGAATTAAACACAATTGAGCATTTTCCTCAAGAGTCACAAAGTAATGCTCAGAAAGTGCTTCCATTAGCAGTAATAAGAGCAAGAGAGACTGAAGGGGCCCGTATACGTATAATACGCCAATGTAAAAAGAAAGAAGTGGGCTATATGGAAAATTTAAAAAATATTTATGCTAAGAGAAGGCGTGAATATCAAGACAATTTAGAAGAGAATCGTGCTAAACGGCGATGTCAATATAAAAGGGATTTACTACAACGACAATAAATTCTCAAGAACGAGATAGGCAAAGAAAATATTCTGATCGTAAATGGCTTATTAATAAACGATATTATGAGAGAAAGAGTTCTAAATCCGTAGCTGCAAACAAATATCGCGATATTGCCAGAAATATTACAAGAAAATATGCAAAGTTTTGGTCACGAAATTATATACAATTCTTTAATCCTGTGGCAATTGAAGACATTGAAAAGAAACTTGATATAGTCCAGTCAAAATACGGAAAAAAGGGGGGGTACCTAGAAAAAATTGCAACAAAAGGTTTTATTACGTCATTGTGTTCAGAAAAATATACTGAACAACATATCCAAATTCCGCCATTTTCCGCTATCCCTAAGTATGTTTTTTATTAACAATTTAAAAACAAATTCGTTTTTCTCCACAAATACGATAAATTTCGAAATTTTTGTAGAGAGCAAAGTTGTAGAACAGACAAATATCTACAAAAAATGTTCTTATGAATTTTTTGAAATATCTCATATTATTTGAGATATTTGCAACAAGAGCTACTAGGCTACGCGCGGAGCGGAGCGGCGAATTCTAAGACTGCCGTGTGCTTGTTAGAACTCTCCGCTCCGCACGTAGCCTAGTAGCTCTTATTGCAAATATCTCAAATAATATGATATTTCAAAAAATTCATAAGAACATTTTTTGTAGATATTTGTCTGTTCTACAACTTTGATCTGTACAAAAATTTCGAAATTCATCGTATTTGTAGAGAAAAACAAATTTGTTTATAAATTGTTAATAAAAAACATACTTAGGGATAGCGGAAAATGGCGGAATTTGAATATGTTGTTCAGTATATTTTTCTGAACACAATGACGTAATAAAATCTTTTGTTGCAATTTTTTCTAGGTACCCCCCTTTATTCCGTATTTTGACTGGACATGTCAATAGCTTGATTTTAAAGAAAAAAATTTTTGTAATTTTTTTCCTCTGGTAGAGTCAAAGTATGAAGTATATACTGTAATATTCTGCTGGCGTTTTTTTTTTTTAACAATTTGGAACCTACTTGTGGCTGATTTTATGAAAAAAGGCAAAAATGCATGTAACAATTTGTTTAAACCATCGTAGAATTTTCAAAAATTGTCGCAGAATAACGAACCAAATCGCATTAAAAAGCTGAAAGTTTCAGCTTTTCAACGATTCTTTGATCATTTCTGTACGATGATTCGTTCAAAAGATATAACATTTTTTGTGCGCGCGTGCGACGCTTCAATTTATTTGACGTCTGTCAGCGCTTATCGCGCAGCGTATATCTTGCAAAATTTATTACGTGAAAAGTATTGCATGTACGAAAAAAACTTATAGAACATTTTTTGTAGATATTTGCCTGTTCTACAACTTTGATCTCTACAAAAATTTCGAAATTTATCGTATTTGTGGAGAAAAACGAATTTGTTTATAAATTGTTAATAAAAAACATACTTAGTGTTTAAATATTGAAAGAGAGAGAGAGAGAGAGTCGAGTAATCGAAACTATATCAAAAAGTCGAGCGAGAGTACGAGCGAGTATTATGCGAGGCATTCCTATTCATTGAAGTTGCGTACGCGCAAACATACGTTATTCTCTTTCAACCGGCATGGTCTGAACGATCGCGCGAGTCTCGATCTTCATCTTCCTCTGAAGCTTTGCTATGACGACGCAGATATTGATTAATTAGTATTCATTTTTCTGGTGCTTTTTCATTCTAAAAAAGTATTCAGTACTTATCGGATGTGAAAACGCATGCTGTGACGAGATACAAATAATTACGAGATACCTACTAAGAAACGATTACAACTCATTGGAAAGGATTGGAAACGTGGAACAAGACCCATCAGTGGAACAGCCATACTCCCGACCTTTCCCTGTCCAACGGAGATATATTTCTCTTAATATCATTTCTAAAATATCGGTATGAAACTCTTTGGGGTATTTCCAGCACGGTCTATTCTCGTCCTGCTATCTTTTTCATTCTGATTTTTGGTGACTGATATGTCTAGATTCTCTTAAGGGATACGATAGCAAGGACACGCTGGAAATACACGATCCTCTCGGTATCTTACCGCTGGTCAATCAATCGAAGTAGCGGGATCGTATGTTACGATCTCCGCGAGAGAATCTCTATTGGAAAGACTCTAAATACATAAATTAAAAGAATTCCAAAGATCGAAGGAAACTGCCTCTTATTATTTTCAGGATCCTACGTAACGACAACAAGGTATGATATTCCATTCTCCCGGACATTATCGCAACAGATTTCTTTACTTCCAATTCTGTCTGTAGAATCTTGCTATATCATCGTTTACAACCGCCATCTTGAGAGATCTTCCTTCTGAAGAAACTAACTTTGATTTATAGTCAAGATACTTATACTTCGATTGAAATGCCTTGAATAATACTCACTATAACTTCAGATATAACATTAGATTTCTCTATCCATTTATGAAAGACCTATTAAATGTTTCTCAATTATATTAAATCTTATTATTATGAATCTCATATCCAGATATATTAATTTCTTAATATTAATTTGATTAAGTAATTGAAAACTTCTAAATAACAAAGAACCTTGCTTTTATATACTCATCTGAAAAAGGCTATCAATTATTTTCAGTTAATGATGTAAAACTTTAATTTCTTGTAATATTATCTGAAACTCATTAATTATGACAACGAATATAACCTGATATGTTTAGTTTAAGATTATCTGATGTGTGAAGGTCATTATCGTATTAATAATATTAAATTACCTTGAAAATCTATATAAACCTTATTCAAGAAATTGGTTATTCGACAATCAGACTCACATCAAATATTTATACAATTAATATGAATATCGATGGAAACGATTAAAGATATTCGACTCAAGTTTTTCCTTATAATTCTCCTTATGAAATTTCTTACATATGAACCTTAGAATCTCTGATTCAACCCTCAAGTATGAACTTATTCAACTCACGGAATTAATATCTTACTTTAAGATAATGACCTTAATTTCTCATTATATATTTGATTGTATTAATTTCTGGAAATGCTATCTGTATTTAATATGTGAATTTATCATGGATATATATATTAGAAAAATTATATCTTTCTTTCTTATAATCTGAGAGTTGGAAACTTATTCGGCTATGTGCGTGTCCTTCTCTTTAGATTTCGAATTGATCAGGCTTGGTTAAAGCTTGTGCAAACATTTGGTCCTTCGAGCCGGATATATGGGACAACACATAGCAACTCGATCTCGTCACATTTTTCGAATATAGGATTTGAACGAAAAGCACTCTCTAATATAATAGCACGTATTCTGATAAAGATCACAATGAGACTCGCGCATATCGAACGTAAACTTGAGAAACAGGAATCGTTAATGGAACTCATTGCAAACGCTTATGAGAATCTTACAAGGGTTAGTCCCGATCAAATCACGCCTCAAAGGATTAACACTCGACTCTCGGATTTAAAGAAAAATTGGGAAACGTTCAGTCTTTTACATGATGCTATAACTATAGCCGTTGCGGAGTTAGATCCCGCCGACAAAAACCAGATTCAAAACCGCTCTTATTTCGTTGATAATTATTTTAATTTGACACATGAGTGTTATCTAGAATCCGTTGAGAAAATATCTTCACTTCCGGAGATAGATAGGATTGCTTTACCAGGAACACCATCCGTTCAATCTGTGTCAAATTCTGGAAATCTTCCTACTTTTTTCCATCATTCACGACTTCCACGGATAAATATTCCTAAATTTAACGGTTCGCCAACCGACTGGCTGAACTTCAAGGATCTTTTTACTTCCATTGTTTTGGCAAATCCCACCTTGACAGATGTTGAGAAACTTCAGTACTTGAAGACAAGTCTTATAGGTTCTGCAGCCCATTTAATAAAGAATACAACGTTAACCGCGGATAATTTTCCGAAGGCGTGGGAAGCTTTAGTGTCCTTCTACGAGAATAAGAGACTATTAGTGAATGCCGCATTACACTCTCTAGTGTCATTAAAACGAATGACTAAAGAGTCAGCTTCTGAGATGGAACATTTATATACTACAATAATGGAAATCTACCGAACTTTAGAAACACTACAGAGACCCGTTTCATCTTGCGACGATTTTCTGGTTTTTCACTCAGTCCAAAGGCTAGATCCTGAATCAGTAAAGGCTTGGGAACAACACTTAGGTTCTTCAAAGGAACCTCCTACTTGGCCGCAATTTACCGATTTCCTTATAACTCGTTTATTAACACTTCAAGCATATGAGAAGTCCCGTACTGTAAAATCATCAACCATGGTTCAATAAAAAACTGCTAAAGTTAATTTTCAAGGTAATTCCAAGGGCAATACGTACAATTTTCAAGGTTCTTGTTCAATATGTTCGTCAAAACATTATGTGTCTTCTTGTCCGCAATTTGTTGGAAAGACTTTAGATCAACGACTCGCCCTGATCACTAAACATAAACTTTGTTATAACTGCCTTGGTCAACATCGGGCTTCTACTTGCCGAATAACAAAGAGATGTCAGAAATGCGGACGGAAGCATCACACCACTATTCATAGGACTAATAATACCGATACTGCCGAGACAAAGTCTTCTAAAAAAGAAAATGTTCCTGCAACGACATCAAAATCAGAAGCCCAAGTTCTACATTCTGCACTTCAAAAGGAAACTAAAACCTCTTGTGTTTTATTAGCTACAGCTTTAGTAATAATCATTTCTCCGAATGGTAAAACTTCCAAGATTCGAGCATTAATTGATCAGGGGTCAGAAATCTCTTTGATTACAGAAAGGATAACTCAGCGACTTAATCTTCCTCGAAATCATTCGTCTCTCTCGTTAGTGGGAATCGGAGCGAAACGTTCAAATAAATCGAAGGGTTCTACCTCTTTTAAATTACGATCTCTTTACAATTCAGATGTTGAGCTATCAGTCTCCGCGCACATTCTGCCGAAACTCACTTCGTCTCTACCATCAGTAAACTTGAAACAAAATTCGTGGCCTCATTTATCTAATCTATCATTAGCAGATCCTAATTTCTTCTCACCGGGTTCAATTGACATCATTTTGGGCGCGGATGTTTACAGTCAGATAATTGAAGAAGGAATCAAAAGGGGAGCTTCGGATGCTCCTATCGCTCAATCTTCCATTTTCGGTTGGATTATTTCCGGCCCTGTCAGCACTAATGAATCTCCTAGACTGCTACACGGATATCATATTTCGATAGATCGAGAACTTCCCGAACTTCTATCACGCTTTTGGGAGCTTGAACAAGTACCTAACCATTCACCTACAGAATTATCATCGGAAGAACAAGAGTGTGAGAGACACTTTAAGACAACGCACACTAGAGATTCTACTGGAAGATACGTTCTGCGACTTCCTTTTAAGGATTCTCCAGAAAAGCTCGGCGATTCAAAAACTAAGGCTTTCCGCTTTATCACAAATTTAATTAACAAATTTACTTCGAATCCTTCCTATAAGGAAGCTTACTCTAAATTTATTGCCGAATATGAAGAACTACATCATCTGACACGTGTACAAGAATCAGAAAAGGAGCCTTACTTAGTCTTTTATCTTCCTCATCACGGAGTTATACGAGAACAAAGCCTTACAACTAAACTTCGGGTAGTTTTTAACGGTTCCAGTCGTACTACTTCCGGTTTCTCTTTAAATGATCTTCTACATACCGGAGCTAAATTACAAATCGACCTGTTTATTGTCTTGATCTGGTTCCGTCTATTTCATTACGTATTTTCTTCTGATATTGAAAAGATGTATCGTCAAATTAAAATCTACGAGGAAGACCGAAAGTTTTTACGTATTCTTTGGATAGATTTTCAGAATCAGATAATCATATTGGAATTGAATACGGTTACTTATGGATTAGTTTGTGCCCCTTTTCAAGCCTTGCGTACACTAATACAATTAGTTGAGGATGAAGGCGAAAAATTCCCTCTTGCGGTTCCCATAGCACTAAAGGGACGATATATGGATGATTTTTTTGGTGGTGCAGATACCGTTGAAAAAGCTCAAGAAACAGCCTCTCAAGTAAACCAGCTCTGCATGGCGGGCGGTTTCCAACTACAGAAATGGGTTAGCAATCATCCAGATGTTTTAAATTTGATTCCATCAGAGAAACGTATAGAATCTACCTCGATAAGAATAGAAGACACTACGCAAATTCATACCCTCGGACTTACTTGGCAACCGACCACTGATTCTTTCCATTTTACGCTGAAGCCTTCTGAGATCAAAGTTATCACCAAACGAACAATTCTTTCTACCATTGCCAAAATATTTGACCCGTTAGGATTCCTTTCACCTGTGACAATCAGAGCCAAGATATTTATTCAAGAATTATGGTCAGTAAAACTTGGCTGGGATGCTTTGTTGCCGGATCGTCTTTCCAATAAATGGTTAGACTTTGTGGCTCAACTTGAAGAAGTACCGAATTTCACGTTCCCTCGATGGCTAGGATCACATTCAAACGATCGAATCGAAATCCATGGATTCTGCGATGCGTCAGAGCAGGCTATGGCCGCTGCTGTATACATAAGGACAATTAATAATAACGGCATAGCTTCCACAAATTTAGTAGCCTCCAAGACAAAGGTGGCTCCTTTGAAACGACTTACGATTCCCCGTTTAGAACTTTCGGGAGCCGTTCTGTTGACAAAGCTGGTCTCTCAAGTTTTGAAGGTCATTGATCGAAAAGACATATCGGTTTATCTGTGGACGGATTCCGCTATAGCACTTACGTGGATTAATAATCACCCATCTAGATGGAAAGATTTCGTACATAATCGCGTCTGTTTCATTCAAGAAACTTTGCCACAAGCAGTCTGGCGTTTTGTACCCGGTAAAGAAAATCCCGCGGATCTAGCAACTCGAGGTTTGACACCTTCTTGTCTTCAAGAATGTAACACATGGTGGACCGGGCCTGAATGGCTTTCTCAAGATCCTACTACATGGCCAGAAGAGCTACCTGTACTTACTCCTAAAGAAAACTTAGAAGAGAAAACAACAAAAATTGTTGCTACTACCATAATTGAAGAGAGAAAACTCTGGAATCTTATCTCTAACTATTCTTCTCTGACCCGTTTACTAAGAATAACAGCTCTATGTCAAAGAATCGCTGCAAGAATTAAAGGGCGTTCAAGGTTGTCGATTCGTGAACCCTTGTCTCCCGAAGAATTAAATAATGCTAGACTATTTTGGGTACGATGTATACAGCAGGTATACTTCCACGACGAACTCCTGGTGATTACTAATGGTGAAACCTTGCCTAAATCGAACTCGTTGGCTCGACTTACTCCGTATTTAGACTCCTCTAAATTGATGCGTATTGGAGGTCGTCTTCATTTATCGCTTTTGTCGGAGGATGTTAAACATCCGTTAATACTCCCAAGAGACTCAACCTTGACAACACTTATAATAGCCGACGCTCATTCTCGAACCTTACACGGAGGAACTCAAGTAACACTATCTCTTATCAGGGAAAACTACTGGATCGTAGGTGGCCGAGCTCCCGTTCGGTCGTTCATACTGAAATGCGTAAAATGCGCTAGGTTTAGACAGAAAAGAGCTCAACAGCTCATGGGTCAGCTTTCAATCGAAAGAATTACTCCTTCTCGTCCTTTCCTAAATACAGGACTGGACTACGCCGGACCATTTATCATTAAAACTTGGAGAGGTCGAAATTCGCGAACTTATAAAGCTTTCATAGTCCTATTCGTATGCCTTTCAACTTCAGCTGTCCATTTAGAGTTAGTTACCGACTATTCTACTGAGGCTTTCCTAGCTGCATACAGACGATTTACATCTAGACGAGGAATATGTGCCACTCTTATGAGTGATTGCGGAACGAATTTAAAAGGAGCAGACACCGAATTACAGAAATTATTCTCTTCTTCCTCTAAGGAATTAGGCATTATGGCCTCAGTTCTAGCGAACAACGGAACACAATGGAAATTTATTCCGCCTGGTGCACCTCATTTTGGTGGAAAGTGGGAGGCAGGAGTAAAATCGGTTAAGACGCATTTAAAAAGAGTTATAGGAGAATCCCTCCTTACATATGAGGAGATGTCAACTCTAATCATCCAGATCGAAGCAGTTCTTAACTCCAGACCTCTTAGCCCTCTTTCGGACGATCCAGAAGATATCGTCGCTCTCACGCCTGGACATTTTCTTATGGGTACTGCCCCAGCTACAGTTCCAGAACCATCTCTTGAATCGATTAAGATAACACATCTATCACGATGGCAATTAGTTCAACAGAAGTTAGAAGGATTCTGGTCCCGGTGGTCCAAAGAATGTCTCCAGCGCTATCACTCCATTTACAAATGGAATAAGGTTCTACCATCTATCAAGGAAGGATCTCTAGTATTGGTTATAGACGAACGTTATCCTCCTTCAAAATGGCCCCTTGGCAGGGTAGTTCAGACACATCCTGGGAAAGATGGACATACACGTGTAGTCACCATTCGTACACAAGCTTCTATTCTCAAGAGGCCAATTGTCAAGATCTGCCCCTTACCAGTTCCTAATGAAACGATGTAATTGGTTCGTTAAGCAAGTTAACGAAGGCGGGCGGAAATGTTTAAATATTGAAAGAGAGAGAGAGAGAGAGAGTCGAGTAATCGAAACTATATCAAAAAGTCGAGCGAGAGTACGAGCGAGTATTATGCGAGGCATTCCTATTCATTGAAGTTGCGTACGCGCAAACATACGTTATTCTCTTTCAATATTTAAACACTTAGGGATAGCGGAAAATGGCGGAATTTGGATATGTTGTTCAGTATATTTTTCTAAACACAATGACGTAATAAAACCTTTTGTTGCAATTTTTTCTAGGTCTAATCGTATTTTGACTGGACTAATATTAAAAATCCTACTGAAAGACGATTAGAAGCCGAAAGAATCGTAAGTTGGTGTATGCGCATTCGAGACACTTATGTCCGTGATATTTCCCAAATATTAGCTACACTTAAAAATAAATCACAAGTATGCTTGACTCTTGCCGCTGTGAATGCTCTACAACTGACGATAAAAAACATGCATTATGTGACATATCGGGACATACAGCTTCGTCCGAAAATTACTTTATCGGTCCATATCGTAACATTACTTCATCACAACTTTTGGTGATGAACGAGAAAGGTACACTTATGAATGTATTACCTCAGCAGCAGGCACGATCAAAAAAATCATGGTCATGCAATGCCTTGTGTAAAATTGATCAGTTTTTAATCGATCGTTATGGATAATTCCTTAAAACGATATGTACATGTACTTTAAAGAAAATACCACAATTTTTACAAAATATTCATACGTGTAGGGGAGACCCGGGAGAGACCGTCAGTTTTTTTCGGTGCCGATTTTTAACAACAAAATAAATAATTTTAGTTAAATGTGGTATACCATTTTAAAGAGTGAACCTTTAGCTACAAAATTTATATAGAAAATTTTTGCCTACGTCGCTTTGTTTAACCGGTATAGAGCAAAAACGACAACGGTGGAAAAATTGAGATCTCAAAAATTGCAGGGTGGATTCGTCCCCCCCCCCCCCCCCCCAGGGCGGATCCGTCACACTGCATTTTTAATAGAAATACGTACATCTAATCCTGAAAAATGATAGGATACATTTTAATAATTGTTTTTTAAAAGAAAAATGTGAAAATTTATTTTTAAAAAAATTTATGCGGAACATATTATTGAAAAATAATTGTTTTGTTTCGTAAAATAATTTAGGCACGTGAATACAGATCCTGACAAACGCACGCATGTGTTGTGTGCCCTACGCTCGCACGTAATGCACTCTTTTGTATATGTTCTGTTTGGGGTTAACTTCTTTGAGCACGCGCAGCACGTATCCAAGTCCTCGTCAGAATCCGACCGCTGCTGCTTCCTTGATTTCGATTTACGCCCACTGCTCGTCGAAGGCTGCGGTTCTGATTGCGTGGCATTTTTTTTTGGCCGGCCTCTCTTTCTCGGCGCAGTGGCAGGTGTAGATTTTGACGTTGTCTTTCTCGTAGTAGGTTTTACTTTTTTTCCCGCATGGACTCCGCCTGCTCAGCTGCCAATTCCATCATTTCAGGCGAGTCAGTAAGAACGGGGCTCTTTCTTCGTTTTCGTCCTTTACGAGTCTGTTGACTCGGAGCGGCTTTAGGAAAGGCTCGAATACTTTGAAGCGTCGCGCTCAAGTTCTGTGTATCACCAGGACGAGACATGGAAGAAGCCGAGGGGTCGAATTCATTCTGGTCGGCTGCATCGGGTTCAGTTGTCCCCGAATCGGCTGTGTTCGGGTCGGCTGCGTTGAGGTTGGCTTCTTCGGGATGAGCGGAAGTAGAAGGCATCTCCCTATCCGTAACGCTGCTTGGCAAAAATTCGTATTCCTGGAAAATGTCCGGGTTGAATGGAGAAATTCCAGTGCATTCAAACCCGGACACAATATTTTGATGCGTTACGGCAAGTGGCAGTGACTTAGCCACGATTCCGGGGATATCGTATATTGTCATTGTTCTACCAGGATGCGACGTCATCCAGTTATCACACTGTGCGTGTACACTTTTCTTTAACGGGCCAAATATGGTGCGATCCAGCGGTTGCATTTTGTGCGAGCAATGCGGTGGTAATGATAGGAGAATGATTCCATTCGCTTTACAAAATTCGAGACCAGCGATAGACAAATGTGATTCGTGATTGTCGAGTATTAGTAAAACTGGGGCGTCGAGGGAAGCACGCACATGAGACTGGAAAAACTGTAAAAACTGAACAAAATGCTCCGCATTCATCCAGCCACTTGAATTCGCTACACCTGTGCAGCCTGGCGGTCCGCCGTTAAGAAAATGTTCCTTGAAATTTTTACGAGGAAAAATAAAAAATGGAGGTAAAAAATGCCCAGTCGCTGACACCGCCATCGCCAAAGTTTCGAGGGTTCCCCTTTCCGCAGAAGTCCCTCGCCCGACTTGTTTCATTCCTCGACGTCCGATGACTTTATTCGGTGTCTGAACGGTTGTTACTCCCGTCTCATCCATATTCCATATGCAGTGAGCCTGGAGAAATGATGAGAAACGTTATTTTCGACCAAAACATTTATTCATCTAATATTATAATTAATAATATAATGAACACACCTGGAAATGACGTTTATTCATCAGAGATCTCAGCAGCGCAAAGAACCTTTCTACATTTGTTCGATTGAAACTGGTGGCACGTGCTAAACTTGTCGCTTCTGGTTTGCGTATGGGTAATACTGGATGTCGTTTGAGAAAGCTGCTTAGCCAATCTTTACCGGCCATGCGAGCGGTTTCCCACGATGCTAGTACCTTCAGATTCAATTTTTTGGCAAAATCAAAGGCTAAACCACGGGTTTCCTTCGCAGATAGCCCAAAGTACATATCGTTGCAATGTACTAAATATTCCACCAAAGTTTTTTCACTTTCCGCGTTCATAACCTACATTTGAAATTAAGACGTTGCATGAATATAAACTTTGCTGAGTAGAGTGCATGCTTTTAAAAATTAAGTACTTACCGAGAAGCGTCCTTTATGTAGTGCGACCACGTCATCCAAGTGTTCTATGTCATCGTTGTTCTTCTTCAACCAGTTATTCAACGTGGTTCTCCGGACATCGAATTGTTTTGCGCCTGCGGAAACGCTCATTTTATCTATTTTCACTGAAAGAACTGCCTTCTTCAGTTTCTCCTCGTCGACGGGAGTCGTTTTGCGACGATACGTGCGTACCATTTCCCTGCAATGTAGGACTAACAATAACGCACGTGCAACCTAACACAGGGAAACCTAACCTAAAATCGCCGTGAGCTGAAGTCGTGCGCCCGGCGCGCCACAGTGACGAGACTGCCACATTTTCCCCGGGTGCTTACTGACCGATTTGCCCCAAACACAAGTTTCAGGTTTCATCGCCCACGAAATATTAGACATGAACGATAATGAAAAAACTACACTGGATTCGTGTTCAGCATGCATTACTCTTTATAATCACGTACCTGGAGATTTGGAGAGCAAATATTATTGCAGATATTACACAATTTCCACGCGCAGAAAATTTCACTTTTACCTTCCGAAAACACGTTTGCCCTCGTAAAAATCATAACACGGCAGGTAACCTGCCGAAACTCCGTTGGTCACATGGGTACCATAAGACGCGTTTACAATGTTAATAGCGAGTTCGCACAATATACAGGTTCCGAGATATTTGATTTGACACTTTTACCCCGTTGACTGTTTAGCCCCGGTCTCCCCTACTAATATAAATTTTTGTACCATAGTATTTTTATTGTTATGAGACACATTCATTTATCTTAAAAGTTTATTTATACGTTTTTTATTTGTTTTTTTTAATAGTTACTTTTCTTAAATAAAATATTCGTCGATTAAGAAAATTTAATTTGGTTTCTTAAATAAAATTGTAAAATAATTCTTTTAATTAAAAATTAATGTACAATATGTTAATTTGTTTTGGATTTAAAAATCAGGCACGGTAATCAACCGTTGAAACATATGACCCGTTATACAGTAGGTAAAAGGGTGAATGACTTACATAATAAACAAGTCAGTGAAATACGTAAAGCGATGAACAGTGCACGTTACGTTTGCACAACAGCCGACATTTGGACTGGTTCAAATAGGAGATTTCTAGGTGTTACTGCTCACTGGGTAAGAAATGTGTTATTTGCATAAGATAAAATTAAACTAACTGTCAACATAACTAAATGGTAATTATTAGATTTCTACACGATTGTTTATAAAAACTTATAATATTAATCAACAGATTGACGAAAAAACTATAGAAAGGAAATCGGCAGCTTTAGCATGCAGGCGATTTCCCGGAACTCATTTGTTTGACAATATAGCGGAGATGTTAAAAGGAATCCATACAACATTTGGATTAACATGTAACAAAATTATAGCTACAGTTACGGATAATGGATCGAACTTTGTGAAGGCTTTCCAAGAATTTGGTATAAATGACACAGAATGTTTTTCACAAGGTGATTAAAATATTCATACACGATAACTTTAAAAAGTACGAGCACGGCTAGGTTGCGAATCTAATTTGGAAAATATGCCATAAGCAGGTTCTGAACAACTTTTAGCTTGTTTTAGTTATTCGAAATTGAGATATAATTTTTTTCATATTTAGCTTTTCTTTAATTATTTTTAAATTGTTGTTCTAAATTGAATTATCAACCAATTTAAACCTGACACCTTATTCTTTCCAAAGTCTATAGATTAAGAATAATTGTGTCAGTTTATTGAAACTTATTATAGCTTCTTCAAACGTTATTTGTTCGCGCGTGCGATAAGTTTGTTTGCCGGATGGGATTGAACAGGAGACTGAATCGAACACGGCAGTTAACAAAAGCCGGTAGACCGGCAGTCTTTATTCGCTACACTGCTCGAATTCCGGGTTAACGCACAGAACTCGCGCTTATTCTCTAGCGAGCGGTAGAAACGGCCGAGCCGTTATAGTACAGATCGCAGATGTGAACGAGCGAGCGGCTGAGCCGCGAGAGCACACACAATGAAAACGACAGCACGCAAAATGAGACGACAGCACGTGTGTTTTCGGCGCTATCGTTTCGTGGTCTGACCGGTGGCCTGAGCTCGCGGAACCGGAAGCTTTAATTTTGGGGAGGGCCAATCATAACGCGTGTCATGCTCGCTAGTGAGATACGCGACGTAACTCGAGACGCGAGCCGCCGGATGTCGCCATCGGTCCGCCGATCGGTCGCGTACATCGGGTGATCGCAAAACAGCGACCGTTTCCTTGCAGAAGCGCGAACATAACCGCCAGCCTCGGATTATAATCCGAAACGAGCTCGCAAAACTTAGGAACTAAATACAATACCGCCCGCCATGAGAGGCTGGCGACGGGCGCAGCGCAAAATGAACATCGAGAATCTGATAAGAGGACATGACTTAAACACTAGCTTATGATTAGAACCTTAACTATTAACGCGTGTATATACAACGGAACAGGACTGGTTGGACATCATTCGGATCGCGTGTCATCGCTGACGACATCGGTTTCGCACGGAGCATCGCGTGGTCCTTGAATGTCCACCGGGAGAAAACACAATTTTGTGATCGGACGCGTATACATCGATTTCGACGTTTTGACTGTGACGACGCGACAGAGGCCATCCTGACCGGGATGGCACTCGATTATGCGGCCGAGCTCCCACTGGCTTGGAGGGGCGAGAGGATTTTGCAGGAGGACAATCCGTCCTACTTGCGCCAATGATTGAACGATACGCCATTTTGGTCTCTGTTGTAAAGAATGGAGATAGTCATTCATCCAAGCCTTCCAGAGGTGATTGCGTAACTGGCTTATCAATTGCCACCGTGTTAGCCGATTCTTCTTTTCGTCAAGCAAGGCAGGTTCGGGAATCGCGGTAATTGCGGAGCCAATCAAAAAATGTCCCGGCGTTAACGCCAAGTAATCGTCGAGGTTGTCTGAATTTGGGGCGATCGAACGCGAATTCAGGCAAGCATCTATCTTGCAAAGGAGGGTCGTCATCTCCTCGAAAGTTAGTGTGTGAGAGCCGACGACGCGCTTCGAATGGTGTTTGAGACTCCGCACTCCGGCCTCCCACAAACCGCCGAAGTGGGGAGCAGACGGGGGCAGAAAATGCCATGTAACCCCGTCTTCAGCTAATTTTACGAGAAAATTAGGATCCTTAGTCGCAGCCTGCCAAGCCAGTGCGAGCTCACGTTCAGCACCGCGGAAATTGGTCGCGTTGTCCGAATACATACAACTAAGTATTCCTCGACGGGCGCAAAAACGACTGTACGCTGCGAGAAATGCTGCGGTCGAGCAGTTGCTCACCAGTTTGAGATGGATCGCGCGGGTGACCATGCAGATAAAGAGCGCTATGTACGCCTTGTGACTCTTATGTCCGCGACCCGGAGCGTATCGAACGAGTAGAGGTATCGCGTAATCCACGCCACAATGAATGAAGGCTCTGATTGACGGACGAACGCGAAAGTGCGGACGATCGGCCATCAACTCGGTAGCCGTTTCAGCCCTTTGTCTTGCGCATGTGACGCAGGTGTGTACGACCGATCGAATCACTTGACGCGCACGTAATAACCAATAATTCTCGCGCAACAACTGCAACGTTAAAGCGGGACCGGCGTGAAGAGCTTGCAGATGAGTACATCGGATAATTAATTTGACTAAAGGATGAGACGCGATAATTATCGGATGCTTTATCTTTTCGGGCAGCTCAGAATGTCGTAGTCTTCCGCCCACGCGGATCAACCCGTCTTCATCCATGAACGGATGGAGAGACGACAACCGACTGCGACTGGAGATCGGCAGTTTATTTCGTAACTGCCGTTGTTCAGTTGGAAACAGTTGAGTTTCAATGGTTCGAGTCCAGTAAACCTTTGACGACTGAATTTCTTGAGCGGAGAGAGCACCCGTTTTGCCGCTCGGATCGCTCACCGGATTTTTCTTATGAGCGGATTGCAATCGTGTGACAAACCGCTTTATGTAGGCGGTGATCCGTAAGAGTTTCGGCCAAGACGAATAGCCCTGAGACAGATCCCAATCGGCACCTACAGTAACGTGATGGGACACAGCAGACTTTTCTTCTACTGCAACTTCTGAGGACGGAGCCCCTTTGGTGGTCGGCCATTGATCCGACGTCAGCAATAGCCAATCCGGGCCGTTCCACCAAAGCGAACATTCACCAAAGCCCGCGACGGACCGTCCACGTGAGGCTGAGTCAGCGGGGTTCGATGACGTCTGCACATGATGCCAGATGGCATGAGGAAGACGCTTCTGGATGTCCGAGACGCGATTCGCGACAAACGGCTTCCACCGTGAGGGGTGGTTCCGGATCCATGTCAGAGCGACGGTCGAGTCCGTCCAACAGTGACATGAGGTGTTGTGGAGCGAGAGAGCATCTTGAAGGAAGACCACACAGTCAACCAACAGCAGAGCTGCTTGCAATTCCAGACGAGGAATGCTCAATGGTTTGAGGGGGGCGACCTTCGACTTCGCCAACAATAACGAATTTCGTACGGTTCCGTCCAAATTGCAAATTCGCCACTAGACGGCAGCACCGTACGCGTGCTGCGATGCATCGGAAAATCCGTGCAGCTCGCAGTGTAGTGTTTCAGGGCCTCGTCCTACCCAACGAGGTATGCGAATATCGTTCACAAGTGGAAGTTCACGGCAGTAATGGTTCCACTGATCGAGCACGTCGGCTGGCAGGGCTTCGTCCCATGCACAGCCGTGCAACCACAGCCTTTGATTATAATGGGCGTGACCCATCCCAATGGGTCATACATACGCGCGATTGATGACAGGATCGTACGTTTGGTCGGCACAGAGTGATTCGAGAGAGATATCACAAAGCGAAACAAATCGCTTTCAGGATTCCACGACAATCCGAGAACTTTGAGATTTTCATTCTCCGAAAAGAGTTTGTCGCTCGTAAGACCATGACCACTAGGATCAATGTCTTCGACTAGTGTTGGACAATTGCTAGCCCATTTTCGAAGATGGAAGCCAGCTGTCCCAAGAAGCTCGATTAACTAATCGCGAGTTTGCCTTAGGAGAGGCTTGTCATCGGCTCCAAACAGACTGTCGTCAATATAAATATTTTCTGTGAGAACCGCCGCTGCCAGCGGAAACCGCGCGCCTTCGTCTTGAGCGAGTTGCTCTAAGACGGCTAAGGCATCATGAGGGGCAGACGCCGTCCCGTAGGTAACCGTCAGAAGACAGAATTCTTGCACGGGCTCTTCCGGAGAAAACCTCCACAGGATGCGTTGATAATGAACGTCTCGAGGATCGACCCAAATCTGGCGATACATCTTGGCGATGTCAGCCGTGCACACGTATGGGTGTTGCCGCCATCGTGAGAGGATTGCGCTAATATTTTTTTGTTTTTTGGGACCGACCATTAGATGATGGTTGAGCGATAGACCATTTGAGGTCTTATGAGAGGCGTTGAAGACAACCCGTAGATGCATAGTCGAGCTTGTCTCTCGGATTACCGCGTGATGCGGTATATACACCACTTGTGAGGCTGACGATTCGACGGACGAGGCGAGTGCCATATGGCCGAGCCGAATGTACTCGCTCAGGAACGCGTTATACTCGGCAGCCTGATCAGGATTAATTTTTAATCGACTCTCAGTTCGATTAAGCAGACACAATGCAGAAGATCGCAATTCTCCGATATCGATTGGTGGACCGCTCTTGAACGGAAGCCGAATTATGTATCGACCGGAGGAGTCGCGCCGGTGTGTCTTCTGAAAATGCTCCGTACATCGTTGCTCCTCCTCAGAAAGATGTTTGAGAGTCGGGACTTCCTCGATCTCCCAAAATTGCCGCAGTTGATCGACCAACTCAGCAGACGAGCAGCAATGATTTGCTGTAATCGCTGGAGAAGTCGGTGGGGATTCTGTGGAGGTGACTCCCGACAGAATCCAACCAAAAATGGTGCTTTGAGCGATGGGCTCATCCGGAACGCGACGTCGAACACCATTCAAAAGAACCATACCGTACAGATCGGCACCGATAATTATGTCAATGTTTTCAGAACTCGAAGGGGACTGATCTGCAAGCTCTATTCCCTGTAAATAGTCGAGCGAACGAATATCGTTTGCCCTTGGAGGCACGTAAGTCGTAAGTGACTTTAATACGAGCACGGACGTGGAATACAAGGGACCTCCCCCACTACGCGACGCGACGCGACGCTGATATTTACCGCATACTGAGCGGTGATCGCAGCACCGCCGATACCAGAGATCGCGATCGAAATGTTTTGTCTTCTTAAACGCAAACGCTGTACTAAACGCCCCGTTACGAGCGTTATTGCGGAACCCTGGTCGAGCATGGCGCGAAACGTACTGTAACGTCCGTCCGAGGCGCTCACCCGTATCCACGCAGTAGCCAATAAAATGCCAGATTTTAACGTGTTTGATTTCGAAAGCAAATGCGACGTGATTGGAGTCGACTCCACGGGTTTTACTTCCGCAACGGCAGGATGGCTTGTCTCAGAAGGAGATGCGCTTGCTTCTTCGTGAAGAAGCGTGTGATGTGATCTCTGACACGTCCGACACGAATTCTTACTCGGATATTCCTTTCGCACATGTTTGCTGCTCAAGCAATTGAAGCAACGACGAAGCTTGTTGACAAGTTCGCGTCGCTGCGCGATCGATTTGCTTTTGAAGTTTGTACAGGCTGACAACACGTGATCCTTCTGGCAAACCGGGCATTTCATTGTGTTTGCGGTGTGACTTTGAACGACCGCCTTATTACTCGATTTTCGGTTAGCAACCGGGAGAATATTCTCGAGCGCTCGAATTCGGGCCGCGAGAAAGGCGTCCAGTGTAACGTACAACGGATAATCCGTGGTATTTCCCAGATGCAATTCCCATGCCTTACGCGTAGCTTTATCGAGTCGCTGAGTAACGAGATACACGAGAAAGTCGTCCCAAGACGACACGGGTCGACCAAGATTCCACAACGCTTGAATCGCCATGGACGCTCTGTCCCGCAACGCGGTTAATTCCGACGCCGACTCGGAATTTAAGCTCGTGAAGGAATTCAGCGTGTGAATGTGCTCATGCACGAGACGTCGCTGATTATCGTATCGCGACGACAGAATTTTCCACGCGACTTTAAAGTTTGCTTCGGTAATCGGCAACGTTTTTACGAGATCGCTCGCTTCGCCCCTCAGGCGCAATAGGAGATAATGCATTCGCGTGACATCCGATAAATCAAAGTTATCGATATCTACGGACCGAAAATGATCGCGAAATATTTCCCACTCGATAAATTCCCCGCTAAATTTAGGAAGACTTATCTTGGGGAGGGGGGGGGGTGTGCTCCTTGACCCGCTGAAGGACGCGTTGCTGCTGCCCATGTCGCCTCGGGGATGACCGGTGTCCGGCTGCGTGATCTGCTGGTACCGCTCCGTCATGTGGTCCAACGCCTAGAGAAAATTCTCCTCACCTTTCACAAACTGCTGGTCGCTAAAGTACGTCTCCTTGGCACGTGCTTCCGACGTGGTCACGGCTAGCAACTTTGCGTGATTCTGCTCACATTGAGAGAAGGACGTTTTTAACAACGTCATACGCTGTTGCATGACAGCCGCGGTTTGATTGGCTTTCCCAATTTTCTTAAAATTGGCGAGAGCACGCTCAATCGAATGCATGGTAACTCACTGTTGCTCAAGAAACTCTTCCATGATCGAGGCAGCTGCGACTTTGTCACCCACGCACGGTACGGAAATCTTCGTTCGAGTCTGGTCTTTGTCGCGATCGGAAATCCTTTTAACGATAACTGACTGTTATCGTGTAACGCTTCGGACAATCTTCCTCGAAATTTAAAGAGAACAACGGCGGAAATCTTCTTCCAGATTCGCCGCGTTCGCGATGAACGAGAAATCGTTGGCAGATCTCGTTCTAAACTGGAACTGCGCACTTCACTCGTTGCACGATCCACAGATGCGTGCTCGAATAGCACTATCCAATCCGCACGATCCGGCTCGAAGGACCAGAATGTTCGCGCGTGCGATAAGTTTGTTTGCCGGATGGGATTGGACAAGAGACTGAATCGAACACGGCAGTTAACAGAAGCCGGTAGACCGGCAGTCTTTATTCGCTACACTGCTCGAATTCCGGGTTAACGCACAGAACTCGCGCTTATTCTCTAGCGAGCGGTAGAAACGGCCGAGCCGTTATAGTACAGATCGCAGATGTGAACGAGCGAGCGGCTGAGCCGCGAAAGCACACACAATGAAAACGACAGCACGCAAAATGAGACGACAGCACGTGTGTTTTCGGCGCGATCGTTTCGTGGTCTGACCGGTGGCCTGAGCTCGCGGAACCGGAAGCTTCAATTTTGGGAAGGGCCAAATCATAACGCGTGTCATGCTCGCTATTGAGATACGTGACGTAACTCGAGACGCGAGCCGCCGGATGTCGCCATCGGTCCGCCAATCGGTGCGTACATCGGGTGATCGCAAAACGGCGACCGCTTCCTTGCGGAAGCGCGAACATTATTGTTCTACCTAATATATTAATTGACATGTTAAAAATTAAAAAAAAGTTTTACCTCATAATAATTTTACGTCAAATTTATCCAGAAAATTAAATCTCTATAATAATCTTTTTATATTTTATGTTGTTAAATAATAAAAGTCAACTTTTTTCATTATAAGTATAACTAGGTATTTCGATCGTTTTAGTGCCTCCAACACATAGATCACTTTTCTAATTATAATAACAATCAAAATCTACTAAATTATGAATTTAAATATATATTTAAAAACGATTACGTTTTGAATCTGTGCTTAACGATAAATCGTATAACATATATCATATATTATGAACATAATATACACACTCACACGCACATATACACATCCATGGGTACATTGTAATCATACAAATTTATATCTTTATGTTGCAGAAAGTGATAAATTGAGTGGTGAAAATTTGGCTCAAGCAAGTGCAAGTGCAAATGCAAGTACCTCTGCAGACACTGAAAATGTATCTAATGAAAACAATGAAGTGGTTGTGGATGCTGCAGAAACAGCCGCACAAAATGTTGATAACGATGAATTTGATTATGAATACAGGATGACAGACGGTGAAAATATTATAACTTCTAATGATGAAATATCAGCTTTTCCAATGCTATCTCGTCATTTCCGATGTGCTAGTCACACGTTAAGTTTGATCGCGACTACAGACACTATAAACGCGATAAAAGAAAAAGAAATGAGACAGAATATCGTAGCGATATTCGATGTTGAAACTCGGTCTGCAGTCAGCGCTCTGAATAACGTAACGCACAAAAAAGAAAATTCCTTGAGGAGGAAACGAGAAGATGTCTATATATACATATAATAAAAAAAAAGATATAACGATCCGATCGCCGACGTAGAAACCCAAGTCGGCCGAATTATCGGTCTTTCTTTTTCCTGGCACAGCCACGAAGCACACCGATGATCGCCCTTCGAGGGCGCTCCACCGGTTTAACCTGCCAAATGCACCGGAGACCGGGGTCTCGAACGACACAACCCGCGGAGACTAAATCCAACACGCGAACACTGCAGAGACTAAGTCTCATGTTTTCAATTTGCGGCTAAGTGGAACGCACCGTGAATCTACTCGCGATATGAGCCACTGATTTGCGCTGCCGATTTCCGAAATCGAATACGCGCGGTCCTCGCCGCGGACCCATTATATACCCTAAGCTCGATGGCCCCGAGCTGGAGGGGAATAACGATTATAAATCATCGAGCTGTCACCTAATTCGCAAATTAATAAAGATATTAAGTTGAGACTTAATCACTAGTTCACAATACTAATTTATGTTCATATTTTAATATCCGCGATTTGTTTAAACACCTCCTTTTATCACAACTAACAAGTAGGTTTTTATAAACGCGAATTCGCTAGCGGTACGATGATCGCGTTTTAGAAGTTATCGATCGCATTCCACAAGCTGTTGATCACATTCCAAACCGCGCAAACATCACGTTAGCCGAATAATAAGCTCGCACGGAATTATTATTAGAGTTAGTTGAATTAAATTAAATTCTCCGGTTATAGTTTTAACATAATTTGTCATTTTAAACGATGCGTTTTACAGATCGCGCGGGTCAGCGGCCGTTTTTCGGCGAGCGGCCGCGAGTTTGTCGCGAGATCGATTAGAATACTTATTATCTAATTATAAACAAATTTAAACTATAGATTATATTCGCAATTGTTATTTCAATTCATAAATGATGTTAGTATGCTTTTAGATTACAATCATAACATGATTGATCATTTTAGCGGTACGCTTTACAAGGATGAGTTACGCGGTTTCGCGGGTGTCAGGTTCGCCATCGCGAGTTTTTCGCTCGGTTCGAAAATCGAGGCGAGCGGTAGGCTCGCCGCGAACCCGCTCAACGCCGAGTAATAATTAGTTATTTTTAATTAACAAGTTTAACAAATTTAGTGAGAACAATTAATCTCAAAGTATGTTTTAAAAGAGTGACGCTTTGGCAAATAATGTCGATTTAACAATACGCATAATTAATTGGGGGTTAAGGTGACGCAAACCCCCCCTGGGGGGGAAGGGGGAGGTACCCTATATTATAGCGCTTGACAAGGGAAGTTCAGTGGTGGTACTCTACCTTGTTAACTCTCACCCGTTAGACCCCCAAGGGAGAAAATGTAAAATATTCTAAAATATATATGTAAGCTTGTAAGTATCAAGCTTGGCTTTGTCGCCGCTGGTCGACTCGTGCGTGAGAGCCAGTATGTAACAAGACTCCGAGCTGAGAGCATTGATGTTATCATACGGAGGTAGATAAAGGCTTGCTATCGGCAATTGCATTGATTCAGGTTAGTTTTAAGTTTACTCGTCTACTGTAATATCTCAGGCCTTCGCTACTGCAATATCTCAGGCCTTCGCTAATGTGTACACATCATTAATATTACAGTTGATTACTGCATCTTGCGTGCTGATTCTTAAACCGAACCTCACTCCATTTAAGTTCCTTACAAGTGACTTACAAATCAATGCAATGGAGAATAAAGCAAGGTTTTATTTTGTCTCGGAGGCTGGTGCAGATGCGAGAAGCACCGTAGTTAAGGTGAAAAGAATTCAGCTGCTTGGCAAAGAGGAAAAATTTTTGTTCCCAGCAGATAAGCAGACTAGTGCTCAACATAAACAGCTTTTTGAAACTCCAATTGTGAAAAATGTCGTTAAAAGCTTAAAGGCTCGCAATAAATTTCGCAACGTCGTACTGACTCTATCGGAGGAACTTGAGAAGATTTATCTGGACACCGAAGGGAATGTTGTGCTGCACGACGAATATCTGGAAGAGGTCACCTCAGAGCAAGAGTCAAATGTAAGCAGAGAGTCAGCAATAACATTCGAAAGGAAAACAAGCTCTCTGATAAAGGATATAGTGATCGGAAAATTCAACGGTGAAAATACTAATGCGAGTGTTTGGATTAATTTATTTGGGCAGGAATGTGACAGAGTGGGGATTACCCAAAATAAATACGCGGAAGTATTAAGATTGTTTTTAGAGAAATCTGCATTAGATTGGTATAATGTATTTGTCAAACAAACCTCCTTGCTAAATTGGGAGGCGTGGAATAACGCCTTTATTGATACCTTCTCTGCACAATCCTGGACAGATATAACGTATGCTTATAACTTTAAGTTCTATAATGGCTCGCTACTAGAATATGCATTGAAGAAAAGAAGATTATTGTTAGAAGCGGATGATAGCTTGTCCATAAACACACAAATTAACATGATTGTAATTAGCCTACCAAATTTTATCCAAAATAAGTTAGATAGGAAATCCATTATAAACATAGAAAATTTAATGTCAAAATTAAAACAATTCGGTAAGATTAACGAATCGAAAAATGATAATGTAAACAAAAGAACTCTAAATGAAAAAAGACCGTGTAGCATTTGCGATAGGTTAGGTTTCAAAAATAGATTTCATCCAGAAAGTGCATGCCGTAATAAAGACAGGCAAATTAAAAATTTAAAAAACGAAAATATCAAGGTTACAAACAATAATGAAATACAGGAAGTAGTAGCAAGTTATGAGGAGACAAAAAACGAATAGTCCTCCCACTTATTAAAATTAAGATTTTTGCAAATGGTTGCCCAGCAACAGGTTTATATGACTCCGGATCCAATGTTTCTCTAGTTAGTAGTACATTTTTGAATGATAAAAGAAATATTAAACAATTAATAGGTGGGAGAGATACCATTAAAGGAGTAGCAGGAACGGCGAAAACGGAGGGGATTGTAACAATACGTATTAAAATTTGTAACTTAGAAGAGGATTTTCAGTTTTTCATCGTTAAGGAAGGCTTTGATTGTGAATTTCTATTAGGACTAGACTTAATAAAAAAATTCAAGCTCTGTCAGGATGAAAATTTGATTATATCACAGAAACAAGAAAAAAAAAATTTAGATAAGCAAAATAACATTAATGAAATAAGTACTAATAGAATGGAGAATATTATAAAAAAAAAGGAAATAATCTTTGCCAAATCAAAGTTCGATATAGGAACAGTAAAGGAGTATGAAGCCACAGTGAAACTGACAGAAAATAGATATATTTCAAAGAAACCTTATAGATGCTCGTTTAAAGATAAATTAGAAATAGAGAAACAAGTAGAAGATTTGTTAAATGCAGGTTTAATAGAGGAGTCAAGCAGTCCCTATGCAGCCCCGGTAACCATGGTTTTCAAGAGAGAAGAAGGAAAAAGATCACGCCTATGTATTGATTTTAAAGAGTTAAACAAAATAGTAGTGCCAGAAAGTCAGCCCTTTCCAAGGATAGATGACCTCACTATACGCGCCAGAAATTGTAAGTTCTTTACAAAATTGGATGTGAATTCGGCGTTCTGGTCGATTCCGGTGCGTGCAAAGGATAGATATAAGTTGGCTTTTGTGACGCATCACGGACACTGGCAGTGGAAATGTTTACCCTTTGGGTTGAAGTCCGCGCCTGCTATTTTTCAAAGAGTTTTAGCAGGTGTGATAAGAAAAAACAAGTTAGATGCTTACGCTGTAAATTATATAGACGATATATTGGTGTTCTCTAAGACTTACGAAGAGCATGTATACCATGTAGAGAAAGTACTGCAAGCACTATATGAACAAGGTTTTAAATTGAATAAAAATAAATGTAAGTTCGCCCAAGAAAGGATAACATATCTGGGACACGAAATTGGAAGCAATAGGATTAAACCAATAAATGATAATTTAGTGGCCATTAAGAAGTTTCCCACACCCAAAACAAAAACACAAGTTAGACAATTTTTGGGCAAGATTAATTTTTATTTGAAGTTTATACCAAATCATGTTGTCTTACTGGATCCTTTGAGAAATTTGTTAAGAAATAAAGTACCTTTCGATTGGTCTGAAGAGTGTAGGAACAGTTTTAATTCGACAAAAGAACATTTGTGTACAGCTCCCGCTTTGGCAATTTTTGATCCAGAGGCTCCAATATTTATTTTCACGGATGCAAGTATTGAAGGAGTTGGAGCAATATTGAAGCAGCCACAAGAAGATAATTCCTTGAAGTCGGTGTTTTTCTTCTCTAGAAAGTTGACAGAGGCCCAGAAAAAGAAGAAAGCCATTTTTATAGAATGTTTAGCCATTAAAGAAGCCATTTTATATTGGCAATTTCAATTGTTGGGGAAAAAGTTCTTGATATTTACAGACCACAGACCCCTGGAAAATTTCAATATAAAAAAAAGTAATGATATGGAACTAGTGCAGATTTTGAATTACATTTCACATTTTGATTTCGAAATTGTATACAATCCGGGTAAAGACAATATTGAAGCCGATTGTTTGTCTAGAAATCCGGTTTTGGAATCACACGAGGATACAGATAACGATTCCGCGATCAAAACTTCAAATTTATTGAAATTGAACGATATCAAAGAAAATCAGAAACTGTTAAAAACCGACGATAAATGCATTACTAAGATGATATAATTTATAAAATTTTAAATAATAGAGAGAAAATATGGATCACTGAAGAATTTGGAAAGTCGCTTATTACCGATATACATGTGGATCAGGGTCATATAGGCACAAAACATTTAATTTTAACGTTTGGCCAAAAATTTTATTTTAAAAATATGTATAAACACATAAGATTGACTTGTAAATCTTGTGAAACTTGCATAAAAAACAAATCAAGAATAGGCTGCTTTAAAGCACCGTTGTCTCAACTCGGTCCAGCAAAGGAACCCCTCGAAATAGTGTCTATAGACACAATAGGAGGTTTCAAAGGCAATAAAAGTACAAAAAAATATTTACATTTGGCGGTGGATCATTTCACAAGATTCGCGTACATAATAACTTCAAAGACTCAAGCGGCAAAGGATTTCATAAAATTAGTTAAGAAAGTAGGAAAAGATGGGAGTATTAAATTAGTCTTATCAGATCAGTATCCTGGTATAAACTCGGCACAGTTTAAGCAATATTTAAACAAACAGAAAGTAGCATTGGTATTTACAGCAGTGGATTGTTCGTTTTCTAATGGACTAAACGAAAGGACAAATCAGACTTTGGTAAACAGAATACGATGTAAAATTCATGAGAATAAAAATAAATCATGGCCTCAGGTAGCAAAGGAATGTGTAAAAGATTACAACAACACAATTCACAGTTCGACCAGATTCACCCCTAATTATCTGCTGACAGGACAAAACTATTCATTTTTACCCGATGAAGTAAACGATAATAATTTAACAAATTTGGTAAACAATAGGAAAATAGCTTTTAGAAATTCTAAAGAAATTCACAATCAGAATAAGGAATATTACGATAAGAATGTAAAACGGATAGATTATAAAGTAGGAGATTTAGTCTATGTACAAAGCGTCAATAAATTGAACAAAGATAAAACAGATCCAATTAGAGCAGAAAAACACCGACTTCAAGGAATTATCTTCTTGTGGCTGCTTCAATATTGCTCCAACTCCTTCAATACTTGCATCCGTGAAAATAAATATTGGAGCCTCTGGATCAAAAATTGCCAAAGCGGGAGCTGTACACAAATGTTCTTTTGTCGAATTAAAACTGTTCCTACACTCTTCAGACCAATCGAAAGGTACTTTATTTCTTAACAAATTTCTCAAAGGATCCAGTAAGACAACATGATTTGGTATAAACTTCAAATAAAAATTAATCGTGCCCAAAAATTGTCTAACTTGTGTTTTTGTTTTGGGTGTGGGAAACTTCTTAATGGCCACTAAATTATCATTTATTGGTTTAATCCTATTGCTTCCAATTTCGTGTCCCAGATATGTTATCCTTTCTTGGGCGAACTTACATTTATTTTTATTCAATTTAAAACCTTGTTCATATAGTGCTTGCAGTACTTTCTCTACATGGTATACATGCTCTTCGTAAGTCTTAGAGAACACCAATATATCGTCTATATAATTTACAGCGTAAGCATCTAACTTGTTTTTTCTTATCACACCTGCTAAAACTCTTTGAAAAATAGCAGGCGCGGACTTCAACCCAAAGGGTAAACATTTCCACTGCCAGTGTCCGTGATGCGTCACAAAAGCCAACTTATATCTATCCTTTGCACGCACCGGAATCGACCAGAACGCCGAATTCACATCCAATTTTGTAAAGAACTTACAATTTCTGGCGCGTATAGTGAGGTCATCTATCCTTGGAAAGGGCTGACTTTCTGGCACTACTATTTTGTTTAACTCTTTAAAATCAATACATAGGCGTGATCTTTTTCCTTCTTCTCTCTTGAAAACCATGGTTACCGGGGCTGCATAGGGACTGCTTGACTCCTCTATTAAACCTGCATTTAACAAATCTTCTACTTGTTTCTCTATTTCTAATTTATCTTTAAACGAGCATCTATAAGGTTTCTTTGAAATATATCTATTTTCTGTCAGTTTCACTGTGGCTTCATACTCCTTTACTGTTCCTATATCGAACTTTGATTTGGCAAAGATTATTTCCTTTTTTTTTATAATATTCTCCATTCTATTAGTACTTATTTCATTAATGTTATTTTGCTTATCTAAATTTTTTTTTTCTTGTTTCTGTGATATAATCAAATTTTCATCCTGACAGAGCTTGAATTTTTTTATTAAGTCTAGTCCTAATAGAAATTCACAATCAAAGCCTTCCTTAACGATGAAAAACTGAAAATCCTCTTCTAAGTTACAAATTTTAATACGTATTGTTACAATCCCCTCCGTTTTCGCCGTTCCTGCTACTCCTTTAATGGTATCTCTCCCACCTATTAATTGTTTAATATTTCTTTTATCATTCAAAAATGTACTACTAACTAGAGAAACATTGGATCCGGAGTCATATAAACCTGTTGCTGGGCAACCATTTGCAAAAATCTTAATTTTAATAAGTGGGAGGACTATTCGTTTTTTGTCTCCTCATAACTTGCTACTACTTCCTGTATTTCATTATTGTTTGTAACCTTGATATTTTCGTTTTTTAAATTTTTAATTTGCCTGTCTTTATTACGGCATGCACTTTCTGGATGAAATCTATTTTTGAAACCTAACCTATCGCAAATGCTACACGGTCTTTTTTCATTTAGAGTTCTTTTGTTTACATTATCATTTTTCGATTCGTTAATCTTACCGAATTGTTTTAATTTTGACATTAAATTTTCTATGTTTATAATGGATTTCCTATCTAACTTATTTTGGATAAAATTTGGTAGGCTAATTACAATCATGTTAATTTGTGTGTTTATGGACAAGCTATCATCCGCTTCTAACAATAATCTTCTTTTCTTCAATGCATATTCTAGTAGCGAGCCATTATAGAACTTAAAGTTATAAGCATACGTTATATCTGTCCAGGATTGTGCAGAGAAGGTATCAATAAAGGCGTTATTCCACGCCTCCCAATTTAGCAAGGAGGTTTGTTTGACAAATACATTATACCAATCTAATGCAGATTTCTCTAAAAACAATCTTAATACTTCCGCGTATTTATTTTGGGTAATCCCCACTCTGTCACATTCCTGCCCAAATAAATTAATCCAAACACTCGCATTAGTATTTTCACCGTTGAATTTTCCGATCACTATATCCTTTATCAGAGAGCTTGTTTTCCTTTCGAATGTTATTGCTGACTCTCTGCTTACATTTGACTCTTGCTATATAAATATAAATATTTATATATATATATAAATATTTCCACATTTAATCACTTTTTAACCCTCTACGGGTAGTAATTAAAAGTAAATGGGGGGGGCCTTCGCCCACCTTCCTGTACCCTGACCCCTTGTGTATATGCGGGGGCTCCACTTCTAAAAAAACTGAGCTAACCAAACCCGATTGTTGTGTGGGTGGAGAAGTGCGTGCGTGGATGCAGTAGGTTCCGTCCCCCTGTGGGGGGGGGGGGGGCTTGCATTGGTGTGCGTACGCAAGGTAGGACCCGTACGCAAGGTAGGACGTTCCATTCACCCGACATGTAAGATCTGTATATCTATTAAATCTTCGCCTTACTAAACAGATGAGTCTACAATATACTAAAAATATTTATACTAAAAAGATTAGCGAGGCCCCGTACGCAAGGGAGAGGCCTGCACTTGGACACGGTACATTTGGACACAGTTTATTTGGACACGGTCATTTGGACACGATCTATTGGACACCGTTCGTTTGAACACCGTTCATTTGGACACCGTTTATATGGACACCGTTTATTTGGACACGAAAATACGCGACCTGTGCACTTGGACACGAGAATGCGCGAAATGTTCACTTGGACACGAAAATGCGCGGCCTGTGCAGTTGGACACGAGAATACGCGACTTGTGCACTTGGACACGAAAATGAACGACCTGTGCACTTGGACACGAGAATACGCGACCTGTTCACTTGGACACGAAAATGCGCGACCTGTTCACTTGGACACGAAAATGCGCGACCTGTTCACTTGGACACAAAAATGCGCGGCCTGTGCAGTTGGACACGAAAATGCGCGACCTGTTCACTTGGACACGAAAATGCGAAATAACTTTCGATGATAAATTTGTCGCAGCCACATGGTGCACACACACACACACACACACACGCGGGGGGGTGCAAGGGGGCCTTCGGCCCCCCCTCCCGCACCCCCTCCGCCGGTAGGCAGGGTGGACCTCGCTTAATATCTCGTGTCCAACTGCACAGGCCGCGCATTTTCGTGTCCAAGTGAACAGGTCGCGCATTCTCGTGTCCAAGTGCACAGGTCGTTCATTTTCGTGTCCAACTGCACAGGCCGCGTATTTTAGTGTCCAAGTGAACAAGTCGCGCATTTTCGTGTCCAAGTGAACAGGTCGCGTATTCTCGTGTCCAACTGCACAGGCCGCGCATTCTCGTGTCCAAGTGCACAGGTCGCTCATTTTCGTGTCCAAGTGCACAAGTCGCGTATTTTTGTGTCCAAATGAACGGTGTCCATATAAACGGTGTCCAAAGGAACGGTGTCCAATAGATCGTGTCCAAATGATCGTGTCCAATTGAACGGTGTCCAAATGTACCGTGTCCAAGTGCACCTCTCCCACGCAAGGTAGGACGTTCCATTCACTTGACGTGTAGAATTTATATATCTATTAAATCTTCGCCTTACTAAATAGATGAGTCTACAATATACTAAAAATAGATACAGAAAAGATTAGCAAGACCCCTACGCAAGGTAGGGCGTTGCCCCTCTCTCCATAACCACCCTTCCTGCCAGCGCCTGTTTCACATTTTTTTCTACCAGATTAAGTCTTGTTTTCGTAATAGATGTTGCTTTTGCAATAGAAATGTGTTATATCAAAGTCGGGGGGGGGGCGGAGCCCCCCCGAATTCCCCTGGCCGGGATCTTCGCCCCTTGAACCACCTTTCGGGGGGCTCCGCCCCCTACCCCCTTTCGGGGGGCTCCGCCCCCCTATCCCCTGCCGGGGGGCTTCGCCCCCCTGGACCCTTTTTGGTAGCTTCACCTGGATCTCGCTTTACAACTTAGCATGTAGTACGTGTAAGCAAAACTCCCAATGGGGGGTCCAGGGGGGCGAAGCCCCCCGGCGAGGGTAGGGGGGCGGAGCCCCAAAAGGGGGTCCAGGGAGGTTCGGTGGGGGCCTCGCTTTACAACTTACAAAGTACATACGTGGACAGGGGGCGGGTTCCACACGGTTTGGAGGGGGTGGGAGGGGTGGGTAAAGGCCTCCCCCCACATATACTTTAAATCACTACCCGTAGAGGGTTAAAAATGATTAAATGTGCAAATATTTATTTTATAAATTATTTTACATTTTCCCCCTTGGGGGTCTAACGGATGAGAGTTAACAAGAGAGAGTACCACTACTGAACTTCTCTTGTCAAGCGCTACTATATAGGGTACCTCCCCTCCCTCCCCCAAGGGGGGGGGGTTGCGTCACCCCAACCTAATTGGGTAATAGTTCTCTTAATCTAAAGGAGGGGAGATCGTCGGCGACGCGAGCGAGGCATTGAAATCGCTTGTGGGGAACAAAGCACGTCGGGAAAATCGATAAGTGAAGAGTCCTCGCGAATTCTGAGAATTTGCGCGCCCGCTTCCAAATTTCCGAGCGGGCAGCGCGAACGAGCGCGCCTCGTTTATCCGAGCGTGCAGGCCGGCGCGAATCGTGCCGGACGTAACACTCTTTACATTTTTCTTTTTCTCCGATTCTCTGTATAAAGGTTCTTCACGAACGATTTTCATTCTTTGTAGATTCTTGTCTGTCCGTCATGCCCTTTGGTCTTTGTAATGCCCCTGCTACTTTTCAACGTCTTATGGAGAAAGTTTTAAGAGATTTATTGTCAAAAATTTGTTTAGTATACCTCGATGATGTAATTATTTTTGGCAAAAGTTTTTCTGAAATGTTTGAAAACTTGAAGATTGTGCTTTTACGATTAAAAAAAGTAAATTTGAAAATTAATCCAAAGAAATGTACTCTTTTTGCTAGAAGTGTAAAATATTTGGGACATGTAGTCTCGGCAGAGGGCATAGCCACGGATTCCGAAAAAATATCTGCGGTTAGTGACTGGTCGGTTCCGCATACCAGATCATAATTACGGAGTTTCTTTTTCTCAAGAATTTTGCTTTTATTATTGTAAATTCATTAAAGGCTTTTCTTCTTTAGCGAAACCCCTTTACTCCCTCACAGGGAATCAAACTAAATTCATTTGGGGCGAGGAATGTCAAAGGATTTTTGACGAATTGAAGCGGGTTTTATCTTCTCCCCCGGTACTTTCTTTTTCCAGAGCAGAGGGAGAATTTGTTTTAGATACCGATGCTTCGAACATTCGTATTGGCGCGGTTTTGTCGCAAAAACAGGAGGGAGGGGAGAGAATTATAGCTTATTTTAGTCGAGTTCTTAATAAAGCTGAGAGAAATTATTGCGTCATTCGCCGAGAACTCTTAGCAGTAGTAGACTCCGTAAAATTTTTCCGCCATTATCTTTTAGGAAGAAAGTTTTTAATCCGTACAGATCAAGTTTCTCTGAAGTGGCTCATGTCCTTCAAGGATTTGGAGGGACAGCTAGCACAATGGCTGGAAAGGCTCCAGCAATACGAGTTCGTGATTATTTATCGAAAAGGCCAATCTCATAAAAATGCTGATGGGTTGTCCAGACGGCAGTGTGAGAAGTTCAACTGTAGATATTGTTTGAAAATCGAAGAAAAATCAGCTGAGAAGCAGGAAAAGACGATCGCTTTTTTATTCTTCAGGGAAAGAGTCTAGAAACTTGGCGTAAGGAACAAAGAGAGGACTTGGGAATAGCATTTATCCTACGGGGCAAGGAAGCTGGAGTTCGTCCTCTACGTTCAGAAGTCCCTGACAGAAATGTTTCCGCTCAAATTTATTGGTCGCATTGGGACGCGCTGCTTCTTAAAGAGGGAGTCCTGTACAAGAGGTGGGAGGCTCCGAGTCTGAAAACGAGTTTTCTTCAGCTTGTTGCTCCTCGAAGCCGGGTCAAGGAGATTCTTGAGGAAGTCCACGATTCTTCTTCGGGCGGACATTTTGGAATCAACAAAACCTTAGAAAAGATTCGGAAGCGTTTTTATTGGGCAACATGTAAACGAGATGTTGAGGATTGGTGCAGATCTTGCAGGGTCTGCATTTCTAAGAGGGGTCCTTCTGGAAAAGGGAAATCCCCTTTACAAATCTATAATGTTGGGGCACCGTTTGAGAGGTTTCAAATAGATGTTCTTGGCCCTCTTCCAACAATTAATTCTGGGAATAAATATCTCCTTGTCATCGTAGATTGTTTCACTAAATGGGTGGAAGCATTCCCTCTAAAGAATATTAGGGCTAAAACTGTGGCAGAGGTCTTCGCCAATCAAGTTGTCTCTAGATATGGAGTTCCCTTGGAAGTCCATACGGATCAGGGGAAGAACTTTGAGTCAAAGTTATTTGCTGAATTAATGAATCTTCTTGGAATTAGGAAGACGAGGACTACTGCCTTGCATCCTCAATCGGATGAGCAAGTCGAGCGACAACACCAGACTATTACTAACTATCTGGCTAAGTACGTTTCCGAAAATCAAAAGGACTGGGATAGGTGGGTACCCATGTTCTTATTAGCTTACAGGTCTTCGAAACACGAGACAACTGGCGTTACTCCTGCAGAATTATGTTTTGCTCGAGATCTTAGATTACCTCTAGATCTGTTACAGGAAGGTCCTCCGGAGCTTCATGAAGGAGAGGGGCGGACAGTCGGGGGCTTCGTTAGACATCTGGGAAGGAAGCTTGAGGAAATCCATTCTGGTGTGAAAGAACGTATGGATATCAAGTCTTCCCGCGTGAAGGCCTTGTATGATCGTGAAGCCAGGCGAATTCTTTTTCAGGAGGGAACTAAAGGAAAAGCCCCAAAATTACAAAGCAACTGGGAGGAGCCGTTTTGCATAGTGAAGAAGCTAAGTGATGTGTACTGCATCCAGAAGTCACCCAGGCATAGGAGAAAGGTTGTTCACTCAGATAGGCTAGCACTATACTCTGAAAGGAAATTAGGGGGTAGAGTAGTTTACAGTAAAACGGAGCCCGGATTGTTAATAATTTTGTTGCAAATAAATTCTGAATAAAAGGTTTATGAGTAAAAATAGTTTTGAAATATGTTTAATCTTTTGAATTTTGAAAGTTGTCTTGTTCTGTGTTTACTGCGCGTTGCTTGTTTTTCTTAAAGGAAGCCTGCGGCACGCGAAAGGAGGCCCATCTTTGAGTTCGGAGAGAATTTCGATCTGCGGCAGAACATCGGCCGGGACCTCCGGAAGTTAACCAACTCGAAGAGGACCGCCTGCCCACGGTTTTTGACCCATGGTTTTCCCGTGGGCCATACGGCAAATGTCGGGCGGGGACTCAGGGAGCCCTGCGGGGCGCAGGGTCCATGGGAAGTTTCCCCCCCCCCCCTTGTCCGAAGATTCTGGAGAGGAGCGACGAGGCCACAGTCGAGGAAGAAGACGTCGACTTCTGGGAACCGGAGCTCGAGGACGAGAAGACGGCCCTCCCCTGGAGTCGGTTTGGGGGAGCCTGGCCAGCTCTCCCCGGGAAGCCGATCGCCGGGGAAGAGGACGGAATCCTGGTGCGGCGAAAGTCCAAGAGGGGGCAGTCTAACAACCCGCAGCAGCAGCTCGGGTTAGGACAAGGAGCGCCGGCTTGGTGCCCTGTGAGCCGAGTTCGTCTGGGCGCTGCCCTCCAGATTGTCGGGACGACAATCCAAGAAGAGGGGATCAGTGTTGCGCCCGTGCCGAGACGCCCGGTAGAAGTCCGGAAGGCAGCCGCGAAGCGCTGCCTGACGACGAGCCTTGGCGACGTTGTTGATCAACAGTCGCCATTCAGATTCTCCGCTGGGCCTTCGAGCCGAATAGACGTATAACAGCTATCTCTGTATTTCCCGAGTTCACTATTAAAAGAGTTCTCTTCCAACTGAGAGTCTTTATTCCCGGTAACGGGATTGCGCGCCGCGTCCGCGAGTGAGTGCGTGTGTGAGTGCAGCGAACGCGCGGACGAGCGCAACAATATTCAAACAATTAGAAGCACGTTATCAAGAACTAAGATATTCTTGAAAAGGCAAAGCAACGAAGTAGCGATCAATGCGTACAATAAAACCATATTGGCTCTTCTTGAATCAAACATGGATATACAATTTGTTTTAGATCCATATAGTTGTGCTTCATACATAATTAGTTACGTCACAAAAGTCGATGCTGGTCTATCACAATTACTAAGAGAAGCAGCAAAAGATTTGGAAAATGGCAATTTGAATATTAGACAAAAGTTTAGAAAGATCGCTAACGTTTTCATAATCGGTAATACTATGTTTCACAAGAAGCCGTTTACCATGTTCTTGGCCTGCCACTTTCATTGTGCAGTAGAGCTGTGGTTTATATTAATACTGTACCACAAAAAGAGTGTGTCCATATGTTGAAATATGACAAATGAGTGATAAATCAACAGATATATACTACAAAAATATAATTGAAAAGTACGAGAATAGGAATTATCAAAAAATTTCAGATATTTGTCTAGCCGAATATGCAGCTAATTGTGAAGAGAAAAGGATTACATACAAAAGTAATAGCGACGATGAATATGATGAAGACAAGGAAATTAGAGAACGGAAAAAACAGAAAATTATTATATTTTGTCATTACAAATTGCAGGAAGATCGATATAATTATTTAAGAGAACAGGTTTTGTTGTTCTTGCCTTGAAAAACAAAATAGATGATGTGGAGACAGAAGATTGTGAAAAAATTTATATAGAAAATATTCATTTAATTGAAAAAAATAGAAAGAAATTTTCAGTGATAGGTGATGCAGAAATTGACAATGCGCTGGCTCAAGCACAAAAAGATCAACAAGAAATAGAAAATGAGGAGGTAGAATCTTTTATGAAAACAAAAATCCCAAAAGAACAAGAGATAGATATTATATTTGGTCAAACAGGTGTAGCGGATTGCTCGAAGGACAATAGAAAAAAAATAAGTAGTCCTTCTAAAGCCACAAAAAAAGAAATGATGAGCATACCTCAAAAATTAAACGACAAACAAAGGAAAATCGCAATGCATGTTTTACACACATTGTTTTACAACTGATAGTTTACCAATTAAACTATACATCAGCGGGTGTTGGAAAAAGCACAGTAATCAACGCGATTTATCAACTAATATTAAATTATTTCGACGATATACCTGGTGAAAAGAACAATTCGGTAAAAATATTATTATGCGCATCCTCAGGAAAAGCAGCATTTCTAATAGGTGGCGTAACGTTACACACTGCTTTTGCATTACCGATTGCACAGTGTGGAGGACAAATGCCAGAATTGTCAGCAGACATGGAAAATACTATTCGAGAAAACTTATTTGAATTAAAATTATTAACGGCCAAATAAGAATTTAAATCGCCAGTGAATAATTGAAAAAATTAGCGTGGTACCGTTTAATCGACCAAACTGGCCAAGTTTATTTAAAAAACACTACGTTTTGACCGTTGATTTCGGTTCTTTTTAAGCGTATATACACATATTATTGATTTGCAACGATGCACCCCTGAATAGGCATCGTCACTCCGGCTAACACATGTCGGACACCGCCCGGCCGAACACCCGCCGGGCGGAACTGTGGGCGCGATGCGCCCACCACCCATTTTTAATTACTCGATCTCGCCGTAAAACGGCTCGAGACGCAGCGGCCGACGGGGCCCGACCGCCGCCGAGCGCCGCCGAACCACGCGAGCGCAACGACAGCCGCGACCGGCCACATGTGCGAGGCCGACGGGGCCCGAGCGTCATCGAATACGACCGAGCGCCGCTGACAGCTACAGCCACACGTGTGCGCTGCTGTCAACCCCCACCGTGGGGACCGTAAAATAACGTTCTCGCGCAGTATAAAAGGCGCTCCAGAAACCGAAATCGACACTCAGTCCTGTTCCTGAAAGCAATTAGCAGTAATCGTGGTCGAGAGCTCTCTGTCCACGAACGAGTGCTCTCGTTGCTGCTTTTCTTTCGACGACTTTCTTTCTTTTCCTGCGAAGGCAGAAAACCGAGGTGGAGAGCTCTCCGTCTCGGACGAGTGCTCTCGTCGCCAACGCTACGAATCCTGACGAATCGGGACGGACCGGTCCGTATGTCCGAACGCCCCGACGCCGCTCCACTCACCAGTATCTCTGCAATATTTAAACCCATAATAGCAAACCGCGACCGGTATCTAGCCACATCCGGGATTTATAAATACGCGCGCCGCGCCGAAGTATCATCGAATCATTACAATTATATTCTTCCGTATATCGCGCCGTACTGGGCCACCGCGCCTCCGAAGTACCCCGCCGGTAATTTTTTGCAATTATAATTAGATGCTTTTTGTATATCGCGCCGTACTGGGCCACCGCGCCTCCGAAGTACCTCACCGGTAATCTCTTTCAATTATAAGTAGATTCTTTCTGTATATCGCGCCGTACTGGGCCGCCGCGCCTCCGAAGTACCACACCGCTAGTCTCTTACGATTATACTTCTTTTCGTACCGTATCTCACGCCGTACTGGGCCACCGCGCCTCCGAAGTACCCCGCCAGTATTCTTGTAATTGTAAAACTTATATTCCAAACCGCGGAAATCCACGCCGCAGACTCTAGTCACTACTTTGTTACTTCTTCTTCAATAAACTATTGTTATTACTTTAACTCGCCTATTGCTCACGTCTATTGTCTCCGGACCTACCCTATTGAACTCCTGACCCAGCGAGCTAGTCCGCGTTCAATATAAAAGGCAGGTCGTTATAGATTAGTTAAGCATAATGCCCAAACCACGCCACATCTAAAAACTAAACATCGAAAGTTACAAAATGCAACACGAGTATAAGTCCATAAATAAATATATAAAGTCAAACCGCTTACATAATTTGTGCGTCGAGATCCAAAGAATCAAAATATAAGATAAGTTCGAACGACATATTCGTTAGTCATTTGATTGTCGAACGACGTGTCAGAGCCGTGGCAACTATTCGACTGATAATGAGCCGACAAAACAGGAAAACAAAACACGATCGCCTAATAATAATTTAGGCAGTAGAGGGGAGAACAGAGAAGAAAGAGAGGAATAAAGAGCATTGAGATTCTCTGTGTCTCTTTGTAAATTTATGGTGTCGTCAAATTTCTTAATAAAGAACATTTCGGCTAATTCCCTCTTTCTAGTCTGTTTCTCCTTATGTATTATTCGTGGCTTTTGCCAATCAAAATCATGCCCATGTGATGTTCGATGATTGCTAACTACAGAATGCTTACTAACATCTTTTTAAATATCGTTTTAGTGTTCATTGAGACGTGTGTACAAATGCCTTTTTGTTTGCCCGATGTATGTGGCATTGCAATCATTACAGTTGATTTTACATACTAGCTCAGTTTGTTTGAGATCATCAACTCTATCTTTCTCCCTTCTAATTATGCAATCTAGTTTTTTGGGGACTGTAAACAGCGTATTAAGGTTGACTTTCCTCAGATCACGACATATAACATCACTCAGACCTTTAATGTATGGTAACGGTATGCAATCCTTTAGATAAAAAAATGTATTATCATCCGTAGATGTGTTATGCATGGTATTACGTGTTTTAAGATGATTTAACCTTTTGGCAACATGCTTATTGATAATTGACTTCGGAAAGGAATTTTTAATCAAGATGTCTTTAACCAGTTTGATGTTGGAGCTATGGAATCTTTCGTCTGAGAGTAAAATAGCGCGGTCTACTAGGCCTGTAATGGTGTTTATTTTATATTTCACGGGATGGTTAGAGTGATAATTTATACAGGGTGTCCCATTTTAACTTAGACAGCTGAATAACATGAAAAATTGCAATGTAATCAAAAAATGTTTTAGACAAAAGTCGTATGGTTTGAAGGGGGACATAAGATGGTGGCAATGATTTGACCTTGGATGGTCGTTTGAAGCTCACGTGAACGTCACCTTCAATTTCTTAAACGGAACCCCCTATATTATAGTATATCGTTTGAAAGGGCATAAAATAAGAAAATTTTTGGCGCTAACCAGAGGTTAATACGTTGACTCGTTCGGGAGTTATTTATGGTCAAAAATTGCCATTTTCCAACTTTGACCTTAAATAACTCCCGAACGGATTAACGTATCGACCTCTGGTTTGCGCCAAAATTTTTCTTATTTTATGTCCTTTCAAACGGTAAACTACAATATGGGGAGTTCCATTTCAAATTTTTGAGTTAGAGCCCCCTGGGACACTAAAAAATTTTAAGTAAAACTCCCATATTGCAGTATACCGTTTGAAAGGTCATAAAATAAGAAAAATTTTTGCGCAAACCAGAGGTCGATACGTTAATCCGTTCGGGAGTTATTTAAGGTCAAAGTTGGAAAAAGTCAATTTTTGCCTTAAATAACTCCCGAACGGGTCAACGTATTAACCTCTGGTTAGCGCCAAAAATTTTCTTATTTTATGCCCTTTCAAACGATATACTACAATATAGGAGGTTGCATGTAAGAAATTGGAGGTAACGTTCACGTGAGCTTCAATCGACCATCCAAGGTCAAATCATTGCCACCATCTTATGTCCCCCTTGAAACCATACGACTTTTGTATAAAACATTTTTTGATTACATTGCAATTATTCATGTTATTCAGCTGTCTAAGTTAAAATGGGACACCCTGTATATCGTCCAGAAAATGTAGGTTTTCGGTACCAATTAGTTATCAAAGTATTACCATTCCTGATAACCGTCGTGTCAAGGAAGTTAAGTGACGCGTTCGTTTTCATTTAATAAGTGAATTTGAGTCTAGGATGATACTCATTAAAAACTTTCACTATTGTGTCAACATTTGATTTAGGGACAACAGCAAAAATGTCAACATTTCTGAAAAATATCGAGATGTCGAAATCTAACAAACTCAGGCAATACGTCTCCAAATCATCCATTACGATATCAGAGACGTCAGGAGATAAAGGAGATCCCATAGGGCTGCCGAAAATCTGTTCATAGATCACGCCGTTAAAGCTAAAGCTGGTGGAAGGTAAAATCAAATCAATAGCATGTAAGAATTATTGTAAGTTGAGATCCGTTTTCTTAGAAATGTGGCTCCACCTTTTCTCTATTCCCTTTAGCACTAAATCTTTGGGAATGTTGGTGAAAAGTGCAGTGACATCAAGTGAGATGAGTATTTCGTCATCTTTGATCTTTCTGTTATTTATGAACTTAACAAAGGACCAGCTATCTTTTATATGTGACTTCGGTTTTGGAATAGATGAATGTAAAATATTTTGAAGAAGACTCGCCACATTATAAAGCGGACTTCCCAACGCCGAGACGATAATGCGTAACGGAAAACCCTCTTTATGCACCTTCGGCAGCCCATAGCATCTCGGGAGATTTCCATTAGTGCAATTTAGTCGTTGGTATGTATAGTCATAATGTAAGCGCTTTGATTTTATATATTCATTTATGGAACTCGTGTTGCATTTTGTAACTTTCGATGTTTAGTTTTTAGATGTGGCGTGGTTTGGGCATTATGCTTAACTAATCAATAATATCTGTATATACGCTTGAAAAGGACCGAAATCTACGGTCGAAAAGTAGCGTTTTTTAAATAAACCTGGTTAGTTGGGTTGATTAAACGATACCACGCTAATTTTTTTAAAATTATTAATTATAGATGAAATATCGATGGTGGATAGTACGATGTTTAGTCGGATCGATTCAAGATTAAGACAAATAATGGGTCGTAATATAAGTTTTGGTGGAGTTTCTGTCCTTATGGTCGGTGATCTTTATCAATTACCACCGATTATGTATACTTCAATATATTTTTGCCCGAAATCGTGCATATTAAGCGTATTTTCAGAAAATGTTCTATGGAGTGAATTTGAATTTTTTGAGTTGACGGAAATTATGAGACAAAGGAAAGATAAAACATTTATTAAAGCTCCTAACAACCTTGCAAGAGGAACAATGTCTGAAAATGATATTGCTCTAATTAGGTCAAGAGAAACGACAGAGGGATACGTTCCAAAAGATGCAATTAGGTTATATGCTGATAATCACTTAGTAGATAGTTTTAATCAATTAAAAATTGATTTAAAAGATGGTACAGCTTATGAATCTGTAGCCAAAGACACAGTTTTAGGAAAAGTCAGTAGTAAATTGAGAAATAAATTACTAACGTCATTTAAAAAAAATATACGTGTGGCCTCCACGCGCGGCAGAAATGCCACTTCTTAGCTATAAAGAATAGGATAGTATCTCGTTTATAGTATCTGAATTAATGCTTATGTAATTCAGAAATCAAATTTTAATTATAAATTAAAACCGATGAAATTCACAAATAAAAATTGATTAGTGTATTAAAGCCTGTATAATTCACAAATCAAATTTTAATTATAAAAGTGAAGTTTCAGGTTATGAGAAAAATTTGTAACAGTTATATAACACTGGGCAACAAATAACCCATATATAATTATATATAAATGTAACAGTTGTTACATTTATATATAATTATATATGGGCAAATTTTTTTCATAACCTGAAACTTCACTTTTATAATTAAAATTTGATTTGTGAATTATATAGACTTTAATTCACAAATCAATTTTTATTTGTGAATTGCATCGGCATTAATTTATAATTAAAATCTGATTTCTGAATTACATAGGCATTAATTCATGTTAGGAGTATGGACGAAAATCTCGCGTGTAATTATATATAATTAAAGTAGCGATTTATTATAGCACTTCGCGTGAGCATTCATTAATGAGAAGTAGGCTGCATTGATCGACGTTACTATGATAAACATGTTACTTCTTTGTCTTCTTTATACTAATAAAATGTATCGTGTGCCTTTCGTTCAATTCCGCTAAACGTTCTTTTAAAACTGCTTTAATTATAACCTGCCGTTTCTGCCTAAATATAAAACCTAACAGGTTATGGGCCCAGGCATTCGCAAAGCAGTGTAATATATTAATTGTGCCTGAATCTGTGTGAAATTTGTGTAACTCCCGAAACATGTCGAGTGTGCAAGCGATCCCGTCGATCGAGCGACTGAAGGGGCGAGAAAATTATTCCACATGGAGATTCGCAATGACTGCATTCCTGGAGCACGAGGATTTGTGGAAGTGCATCGAGGGCACAGAAACTGACGAGCGGAAACTAGCAAAGGCGAAGGCCAAGCTGATCCTGTGCATTGATCCAATTAATTACTCGCATATTCAAAATGCGAATACGGCGAAGGAGGTGTGGGAGAAGCTGCAGGCATCGTTGAAGACTCAGGGCTCACGAGGAAGGTGAGCTTGCTGCGAACGATGGCAACCACACAATTGGAAAAATGCAATTCGGTAGAAGACTACGTCAACGAGATCGTCACAACGGCACATAAGCTTAACGGATTAGGATTTCCAGTGTCGGACGAATGGATCGGAACGCTGCTGCTGGCCGGTCTACCGGATGAGTATCGTCCCATGATTATGGGAATCGAAAGTTCAGGTATGACAATAACCGCGGATGCTGTTAAAACAAAAATTTTGCAAGATGTAAAAGACGCGAAATGTGGCAAAAATACCAGTCACTAGACCGCGTTTCTCGCGAAGAAAAATAAAATATTCATAAAGGACCCCGCACTAAACCCATGAAATTGGGTCCCCGGTGAAAATGGCTGAATTTTGAATATGTTGTACCTTTTGGGTCACTGAACAAATGTTTCCTCAGACAAAATGTCAAAAAATGGACAGTTTCGTCGTTTCAACCCTTCAAAAGCCTAAGGTCAGACCAGCAAAAATATCACTTTTGGATCAATCCGGTTACAATTATAAGGGAACAATATGAATTTTTAGTGAACAAAATAATTAAGAAATAAATTGTTTATGACAGTATTGTTTAAACAATTTGAAAATCATTGTTTAAACAATTTGAAAATTATTGTTTACAAGAACTGATTGCTGATTTGAATTCTGTGGGGAAAATCATAACGGATAGCGTTTTCCTATATAACGCATTATTTGTTTTAAAATAAGCAATAAACAAATGACTGATAGTGAAACCTATTCCAGTAGCTTGACTTTTAGTTATGAAAAAATATCGTGTTTAATGATATTCATGACAACATTATTCATGGATACTACTGTACCTGTAAAACAGGTGCTAGGAGTATTGGCTCGTATGCTCACGTTGCCAGTGTATTATGGTTTCTTGGATACGCACGTCATGAACCAAATGTTTCATATCCTGCTACGTCTCTACTGCATAACATTTTGGATGCATCTAATAGAGCGCAGCCTATCAATCCAAATGATGCTATGGAACTAGATGAATAGATGAGCGGTGAGAGGCAAGGAAACTCACGTAAAAAAAGCACCCCGAATCGTGAGAGGCAAGGGGACTCACGTACAAAAGCACCCCAAAGGAGTCTAAAATCGCACTGCAACCTCCACGTGGTAGACTCCGGTAACTATAATATAGGCTAATCGCAGGTGTAATAAGAACACTCAATGTCATTGTTTCTATTTAACAGTGCTTGTTTTTTCATAACTAAGAGTCAAGCCACTGGAATAGGTTTCACTATCAGTCATTTGTTTATTGCTTATTTTAAAACAAATAATGCGTTATATAGGAAAACGCTATCCGTTATGATTTTCCCCACAGAATTCAAATCAGCAATCAGTTCTTGTAAACAATAATTTTCAAATTGTTTAAACAATGATTTTCAAATTGTTTAAACAATACTGTCATAAACAATTTATTTCTTAACTATTTTGTTCACTAAAAATTCATATTGTTCCCTTATAATTGTAACCGGATTGATCCAAAAGTGATATCTTTGCTGGTCTGACCTTAGGCTTTTGAAGGGTTGAAACGACGAAACTGTCCATTTTTTGACATTTTGTCTGAGGAAACATTTGTTCAGTGACCCAAAAGGTACAACATATTCAAAATTCAGCCATTTTCACCGGGGCCCAATTTCATGGGGTTTAGTGCGGGGTTCTTTGCGTTGCTACAATTGTAATAATCGCGGTCATTTTGCAAATCGGTGTCCGAATAAAGAAAAGGGGAGCGGCAGCAAACCGGACAAGGCCGAAGGTAGCAATAAAGCAAAACCGTCGATAAACAAAGAAAAGGCGTTTATAACTTTACTTTCGGCAGAGAATATTGTGGATAAATCGTGGTACGTAGATTCATGTGCGTCAGCTCACGTAACTAATCAAGAATCTTATTTGCGGAATAAGTGCTCATGTAAAGACGTTAATCTTTTAGTGGCAAATAAAGATTCAGTTAATGTTGAGTCAATAGGTAGTGTCAGTATTCCTGTATTAACGAAGTCAGGTGTACAGGAGGTAACGGCGAAGTATGTAATGTATGTCCCCAGAGGTGCGGCAAACTTACTTTCGGTCAGCGAGATGGTAAGCAAGGGGTTATCTGTGATTTTTACTCCTACGGATGCTTATATAGAGGACCAAGATGGAGATAGGTTGGCAACAATGTCGCTAGAGCAAGGGATATACAAACTCGATATGCCGAAAAATAGAGTGTATCTCGCGAAGAAGATGGTGACCGCTGAGACGTGGCATAGACGCCTCGGACACTTAAACTATGAAAGTATCAAGATTCTTGCCAATGATCCAGATACAGGTATGGACGTCGAAATTAAGGATACGCCGGAGTGTATTCCATGCATTAAAGGTAAGATTCAAAGAAGGCCATTTCCAAATAGTAAAAGGCGTGCCAGCCGACCACTCGAGTTAATTCATTCAGATGTTTGTGGGCCAATGGAGACGACGTCGATTGGAGGCTCGCGTTATTTTCTGACTTTTATAGATGACTACAGCCGAAAGGTGTTTGTATATTTTCTGAAAGAGAAAAGTGAAGTCAGCGAAACATTTGAAGAATTTAAAACATTCACTGAAAGACAAACGGGTCACAGGATTAAAACGTTGAGAACAGATAATGGCCTTGAATATGTGAATAAAGACTTAAAAAGGATCTTGAAGACATCGGGTATACGGCATCAGCTGACGATCAGATACACACCCGAACAAAACGGAGTGGCAGAACGCGGTAACAGGACCATTGTTGAGAAGGCAAGAAGTATGCTGGTTGAAGCGGAACTTCCTAAACAGTATTGGGCGGAAGCAGTGGCGACGGCTGTGTATTTATTAAATAGGTCACCGAATTCCAGTATAAAGTACAAGATTCCAGAGGAATTATGGACAGGTGAAAAACAGAAATTAAGTCACCTGAGAATATTCGGATGCAAGGCCATTGCTCATATACCCAAGAAGCTGAGACGTAAATTTGATCCTAAAGGAGAAGAGCTTTTATTCATGGGTTACTGCAAAGATTCCAAAGGATACAGATTAATGGATCCACAAACGAAGAAAATCGTGAAAAGTCGCGATGTTGTCTTCCTAGAAGAATATAAAGAAGGTAAGATAAATGAACCAAACTCTATCCATTTGCAGTTCAATGAAGAGAACGAGCTCAACATGGAGAAAGATGACGATAACTCGTCTGATAGTACGGTCATGGAGGAAGTCGACAACGAAGAGACAAACTCAGATTACTCGGATTATGTTGATCATAGCGAACCAGAGAAATCTGCTGAAACGCCGTTGAACTTACCGAGAAGATCGACACGTATTTCAAAACCAGTGAGTAGATTTATGTATCTTACCAAAGGAAATTTTGTAAATGATCCGGAAACTGTAGAAGAAGCGTTAGCTTCGCCAGATAGCATGCAATGGATCAAAGCTATGGAAGAGGAACGCGATTCGTTGGTAGCAAACAACACGTGGACGTGTGATGATTTACCGGTTGGACAGAAAACTTTAGACACAAATGGGTCTTCAAGAAAAAAGAAGATTTATCAGGGAATGTGGTACGATACAAGGCTAAACTTGTGGCTAGAGGATGCAGACAAGTCGAAGGAGTCGATTTTCAGGAGACATATTCCCCAGTAGTGCGGTACGCATCAATTCGTTTCTTTTGTGCCTTGGCAGCGAAATATAATTTATATATGAGTCAAATGGATGTGACCGCAGCTTATTTACATAGAAATATCAAGGACGATATTTATCTACAACCGCCGAAAGAATTAATTAACGACGAGGAAAAAGGAAAAGTCTGAAAGTTAAACAAAGCCATATACGGTTTGAAGCAGAGTGGTCGTGCTTGGAACGAACATTTGGACAAGACCTTGAAAAGACTAGGCTTCAAACAATCGCAGGCTGATCCGTGCGTATATTACAAGAAAAATAAAACGGATCGTCTCTTCATTGGTGTTTATGTTGATGACTTGATCTCATCCAACAATGAAGAAAGTTTACTTGAATTAAAGCAAGAGCTTCCGCGAAACTTTAAGATGAAAGACCTTGGTGAACCAAAGCAACTGTTAGGCTTAAGGATCACTCGAAATCGAAAGGGCGGAAAGTTATGGTTGGACCAATCATGTTACATCGAGAAGATAATCCAAGAATACGGCATGGAAGACTGCAATTCTGTCTCGACGCCGTTTGATGCAAGCATTAAACTAAGTCAAGATATGGAGCCAAAAACTCAAGAAGATATTGACTATATGAAGAAGATTCCGTACAGAGAAGTTGTAGGAAAACTCCAATACGCAAGTCAAGGAACGAGACCGGATATTACCTTCGCAGTGAATTATCTCAGCCGTTTCTTAGCGAATCCAGGCAAGGAACACTGGTCAGCAGTAAAAAAAATTCTACACTATCTAAAGGGAACCAAAAGTTTGGCTTTGGAATTCAAACGCGATCAAGATGAAGGACTCATCGGCTACTGTGACGCAGTCTATGGGTATGACCGTTATAATGTAAAGATTCTTCGTCCATGGGGGAGTGTTAGGAGTATGGACGAAAATCTCGCGTGTAATTATATATAATTAAAGTAGCGATTTATTATAACACCCCGCGTGAGCATTCGTTAATGAGAAGTAGGCTGCATTGATCGACGTTACTATGATAAACATGTTACTTCTTTGTCTTCTTCATACTAATAAAATGTATCGTGTGCCTTTCGTTCAATTCCGCTAAACGTTCTTTTAAAACTGCTTTAATTATAGCCTGCCGTTTCTGCCTAAATATAAAACCTAACAATTCAGATACTAAATATAAACGAGATACTATCCTATTCCTCACAGCTAAGAAGTTTCACTCCTGCCGCGCGTGGAGGCCACACGTATATTTTTTTTGTGACGGACTTTCGTGACGCGCCCGCACCGAATCACTCCCATTAGAAGTTTCAACATTTTGTGACGGGCTTTCGTGACGCGCCCGCACCGAATCACTCCCATTAGAAATTTGAACTTTTCGTGACAAACTTTTGTAACAGATTTTTGTGACGCGCCCGCACCGAATCACTCCCATTAGAAGTTTCAACTTTTCGTGACGGGTTTTCGTGACGGGCTTTCGTGACGGACTTCCGTGACGTACTTTCGTTACGGACTTCCGTCACAGACTTCCGTTACGGACTTCCGTTACGGAAGTAAACGCAATCGCGCCCATAGAAGTTTCACTTCAAAAAAGAAAAAGAACAGAATGTGGTGGCTTGGCTTACAAAGTAGTGTTAAAAGTGGGTATTAAATACATGATAGTTACTCATATCGATGTTGAAGATGGCCTAGTCAGCGGAGCTTGTGGCATATTGAAGAACATAACGTTTAAACAAGGTACAGAAGAACCAATTAAAATATGGCTAGATTTCAATAATAATAGAATTGGTGTGGAACAACGGAGACCATACGTAAAGTATATGAATAAAAATTCAATGAAAATGTGTTTGGTTCCTATATCACCACTCTCTGTCGTATTGAACGTTAATGAAAGAATGGGATATCAAATCGTAAGACAACAATTTCCAATCACGCCTGCCGAAGCTTTGACAATACATAAGAGCCAAGGTCAAACCTACGAAAAAGTATGTATTGATTTAAGAAATAATTGTCGTATGACGAGGCCAATGCTGTACGTAGCACTAACAATGAGTAGAGTGACAAAATTATCTGATTTATACATTCTTGGAAGTTTTACACCACCAAAAAACCATCCAAAGATAATCTTTTGGAGTTAGAAATATAACGTCTAAGAGAAAAGAAGTGCCTTAAATTGTCATATTTCAAAGTTATAAAAGGAAACCGAATAAAAATTATACAGGGTGTCCCATTTTAAAAGTTCCAGCCTCATAACTTTTCAGGATCAACGTTTGAAGGAAAACGATTAGGATAAAAGTTGTAGGGAACAAAGGGGGCTATCTAATAGCGACCTTGGATTCGACATTAAAGGTCATTTCCAAGGTCATTTGAAGGTCAACTTCCGTTTTTTAAATAAGAAACCCTATTTTTAACCCCGGATTTTGAAAGAGCGGAAAATTTTACATTAGAGTTGTAAGGGGTCAAATTGACCCTAGGGGTCATGTAAAGGTCAAATGTCTCTCCCGTACTTCCCAGGCTGGTATCTTTTCATGAAAGCAATATATCAAAAGAATGACTTTCATAAAAATTGTCGAGGTCATCGGAGGCTACAACATGGTGACCTTGAATTGTACCTTGACCCTTATTTTCAAAGTGTGAGAAAAATAAGACAAAGGTAATAACTCAGAATCCGGTTCAAAAAGTTACCAACTCAGAATCCCAGAGAACTGAGAAATTTTTAATGCAAATAATTTTCAAAATTTCCAGAAATTATTAAAATTTAAAAAATCTTCTGGAAATTTTGAAAATTATTTGCATTAAAAATTTCTCAGTTCTTTTTCTCGATCAAATGATCATATTATTGATAGTTTTTTGTATGTATTGAAAATCTCTTCTACCTGTCACAGTGTGTACGTTGCAGCCGGTGGCTGCATCGTCGACGGCGCAGCCCGAGGGATCGAGCCAGCGGGGATCCGGGAGGACCAGCCTAGCGTCGTGTCCGTGAGGACCAAGGTGTGCAGGGTCGCGGTTGAGACGGTGCTCGCCACCCAGACGGGATATCTCCCCCGGGAGTGATCTCGACAGGAGCACGCCGGAGGACGGAGCGAAGCAGAGCCCGTGGAGGCGTCGGGCGATCTCACGTTTTTATTTACCTTGTTTTTTGTTGCGCCTATAGCGAATTGAGTTTAATTTTTTTTTATTTATGCGCACCGCGAATCCATGCGTTTTCTTTGGGTTGACATTTTATTTTTCTTTTGATATTAAAGGCCCACGGTGGCGACAAATATATATATATAAATACCTTAGTTTGTTTCCCTTTCCGATCCGTTAGGAATAAGGATTAGTATAAATCATAGTTGATAAGCTTAGCGAGAGTCTTCCCAACGACTCGACACTTAGTAAGTAAGGGGAATAACCCCGTGATTCAGCGTTATCGCGCACCAGCGTGAATAGTTGCACGCGTCACAGCGCGTTAGAAACATAGTAGGGCATTGTGCATGAAACTCGAGTCACATTGAGCGTTCGCGAGGAACGCCAACATAGAGCGATGGTTGTACATGATTGATGCACGAATAAGCGATCTACATCCACGACGGGTGATCGTGCACCGGGAGTCGCCCACGAGCATCATCCACGGGAGAGGATCATACGAGGTGGCGATACGAGTCACGAAGAACACGCTTCACGTGTCCTCGGCGTTGTCGGACGAGTGTGCGGCGACATCATGGCACGCACAACTCCTCCTAGAGAGAACGGTATCTACGTGTTCGTCCAACACCGACGAGCGTTCTAACGGTGATTACGATCAAGTTCGACGTCTGTGCGGGAAGAACGAACTAGCTTTACGAACGTGTTCTCGGGATGTCAACTAAGACACCCATGGTGCTCAATTAGATTTTTGATCGTTGTGCGGCAAGATCCCAGCACAGACCTCGTACAGCCAAACCACCATCGGCGATGGCCTACCGAGGTCCAAAATAGGGTGAATACCGAGTTTTACCCCGATCCGACCTGGGTGCCGGTAACACCCAGCACGGGCACCTTCCTCAGGAACAATCGCGTGCGATCACTTTATTGTCCCTTCGGGAATGCAGCGCACCAGGTCCCGTCGACCTGCGAACTCTGTGCGCCGAGATCGACGCACACATCATCCACAGGGACAAGACCCATACCGATGCATTTCTGAGATCGTTGTAAGCGCAGATATCGCGATCCCGTGTCGATTCGTCGAATGTGCAGCGAGATCGACGCACACGTCATCTACGGGAACAAGACCCTTACCGATGCATTTCCGGAAGCATGATAGGCACAGATATCGCGATCCCGCGTCAATCTGTCATGTGTGCAACAAAAACCGCGCACACCGGTGTAAAATGAAATTAATCATGTTAAATCGTCTTACGGGATGTCAATTAACAGCATTATCGCGATCCCGTGCGAATCGGATGATTGTGCGCCGAGATCCCAGCACACGCGTTTACACCTAGAAAATGTCATATGGGCGTGTGCAGGAGAATGTAATAATCATAGCCGTTAAGGGGATCCTGAACCCGTCTGTTTTACCGACAAAAGTCTCTACTCATACAGCGTCGCGTTAACTTGACAGAATTGAAAATGCTTCTCCAGGATTGCAGTACATACATCAATGATTCAGGGAAAATCTCATTTTATATGGAAAACGAGAAAAAGTTACGGAACTACAGATTTCCTTATTTTCATTTACCTCAATATGGCGTCTAGTTGGCAGACGGCCTGTCAATTCATCACAAGATGTGTTTCATATAAAAGATATACCGTTTGTACGAACGTGAAAACAAGTTTTTCTGAATTGCAAAACACGAAACAACATTATTGAACCCTTGAAATGAAAATTACAAGTCTAATAAAGCATACGATGTGTATGTGTGTCGTGCGTATGTGTGCGTGCAATAGGTGCTATTCTTGACTATCTCTGCGATGATGTCGATAATAGGGGACCTGTATACCGAAAAAATCTGTACTCATACAGCGTCGCGTTAATTTGACAGAATTGAAAATGCTTTTCCAGGATTGCAGTACATACATCAATGATTCAGGGAAAATCTCATTTTATATGGAAAACGAGAAAAAGTTACGGAACTACAGATTTCTTTATTTACATTTACCTCTATATGGCGTTTTCAGTTAGCAGACGACGGCCTGTCATTCATCATACAAGATGTGCTTTATATAAAAGATATACCGTTTTTACGAACGTGAAAACAAGTTTCCCTGAATCATAAAACACGACACAATATTATTGAACCCTTGAAATCAAGATTACAAGTCAAATAAAAGCATAGGATGTGTATATGTCGTGCGTATGTGTGCGTGCATGCACACACGCACGCATACACGCACGCACATATGCATATACATATGCAGACAGTGCAGGGAACGAGAAGTGTCAATTGACGTTGGAGGTTAGACAGTACGTTCTGAATGGATGCTGTCTCGTGGGCCTCGTGGCATGTATTTTTCACGTAACGCATAATCGCATAACGCGGATAATACATGCCATAGGACAGTAGCCTACGATGAACGAACGCTATTCGATTTGCTGCAGGAATACTGTACGTGGATGTCTTGTCGTAAGTGAAATAATTATTTCCCATAATCATATGCAAAATTGTTCATATATAAATGTCCGATTTTACTTTGACACTATCGAGTCTTCTACTCGATTGCCCTCGTAAAATCACAACTGTAAAATGCAAGTAAAAAATGTTGAAAGTATAAGTATATGTACACGCTGTTTATTGTACAAAAGACATTACATTTTATTGTTAGCAATGCAAGCTTTGTATTTGCACAAATATGTATGTGAATTGTTATATATTGCATGTATGTTGTTATGTATGCAAGCACAGCGGTGTGCACATGGGGATATTTTCCATCTTTGCATTTGCAAATGTAATGTTTGTATTGTTATGTATTGTCAAGGCTCTATCAATGTATGTCGCATCTACGATGCTACAACTTTGTCCGAGTTATCGGACGGAGAAAGAATGGCCGTTTGTCAATTCTTTCTCCGTCCGAGAAATCCGACAAAGTTCTACCATCGTACATGCGAGATACATTGATGAAGCGTTGACAATACATAACTACATAAGTTTACATTGCTAACAATAAGATGTAACATCTTTCTTATAAGGAACAGCGTATACATAGATGCAAAGTAATATTTTCAATATTTCCTACTTTTATTTTAGTAGCTCTGCGACTTTACGCGGACAAAGTATCGTGGAAGACTCAATACTGTATAAGTAAAATCGTGACATTTATATATGAATTGATTAAATTTTGCATACAATTATATAAAATAATTACTTTACTTAGGACGAGACATGCACGTACGAGACATCCAATGGCATGTATTTTCCGCGTTACGCTGTTATGCGTTACGTAGAAAGTACATGCCGCTTCGTTCACACAGGCTTTAGTCGGGTTGCTTAGAATAAAATTTTTATTTTCTTGTTATGTAGGTTTATTGACATATATATATGTTTATTGACATGAAATAAAGAGAATTAATAAAATAAAGTAAAAATAAAAAAAAAACGCCGTCCTTTAATTCTCAGCAGCGTTGTTGCTTTCGCTGTGGATAGTGCTTCCGTCGCTGTCGCCAATCTGAAAGTACAATGCATTTCAGAAATATTTATATATAACAAAATTACAAAAATATAATGTTTTAATAAAACAAATTGTTACCTTTATTTGTAAAAATATGGCACGTATCCTTGCGAGGTAGGCGGTGTGGGCACATATCCTTGCAGTGCAGTCGTTGCCGGCACATATCCCTGCGGTGTGGGCATATATCCTTGCGGTACAGTGGTTGCCGGTACATATCCTTGCGGTGCACTCGTTGCCGGCGCATATGCCTGCGGTACGGGCACATATCCTTGCGGTATGGGCATATATCCTTGCGGAGCAGTCGTTGCCGGCACATATCCTGCTGGCGCAGTCGCCGACACATATCCTTGCGGAGCAGTCGTTGCTGGCACATATACTTGTGGCGCAATCGCCGACACATATCCTTGCGGAGCAGTCGTTGCCGCCACATATCCTTGTGGCGCCATATCTGCAATCGCCGACACATATCCTTGCGGAGGAGTTGTTGCCGGTACATATCCTTGCAGCGCAGATGCGGGCAGTGAAGGCGGTGCAGGCGAGGCAGCCGGCGTTGCATACGCCGATGGTACGTATGTTGGTACATATGTACCACCGGTGTACTGCCGTTCCTTCCGCTTCTCTTTCTGCCTCTCCTTCTGCATCAACCGGTGGAACACCTGTTTCATTTCCTGAAAATAATATATTTACAATAACAGTACAATTGTACAATAAACATTCAAAATAAAGGAGATAAAAGAGTAAACTATATATATATTGTATATATAAGCTGTACACCCTATATATACATATATTATACGTTCAATAAAGGCATTGATAAGACAAACGTTTCAACCTGAAATAACATCAGTGCGCGATGATGACAATAGTAATCACAATAATTCGTTAAATATGTAGTTGTAAGTATACAAATGCAAATAGAAATAATATTTATCTTCTTGTAATATAATATGGAGTCATATGAGGAAATTCTAAAAAAGGTTCAATACACAAACATCTTATTAATTGCACATAATATTACAGGCAAAGTATCAAATTTCTATTAGCGTTTGTATACTTATATACAACTATATATACGGTACGACGTTTGTTTCGTAATTACATTTTTATCGCGTACTGAAATTGACCTCATTTCAGATCATGACGTTTGTATCTTTCTTCTTTGTCTTCATTTAATTTATAATATATACAGGGTGTTTGGTAAGGATTTTCCGCCACTTTCGGAGCTAATTTCTGACATTTTGAGCAAAAAATATAAACATGGGTCCTATTCTGAATATGTACAGTTACACTATTTTGAAGGTTGTTTGTAAAAGAAGTCTTTCTTTAGTTTGAGGAGTAAAAGAAAATTAGAAATAAAAAATAAACTTTTCAGAAATAATCCTTCCTTCAATTGGAAACGCATTACTGTGAACAACGCGTGAGCTTGGCCAACGCGAGTACGTGACAATAATAATAATGTAATTAATGTAATTATTATTAATTACAGTAATTAATTGTTCGGATAAGTGAGTAAGAATAATGTAATTTTGTAGTTCAGATTACTAGTCAATCAAAAAAAGATTATTTCTGAAAAGTTTATTTTTTATTTCTAATAATTGTTTTCTACTCAAACTAAAGAAAGATGTCTTTTACAAACAACCTTCAAATTAGTGTAACTGTAAATATTCAGAATAGGACCCATGTTTATATGACATTTTTTGCTCAAAATGTCTTCAGAAATGACCTCCGTAAGTGGCGGTAAATGTTCACCAAACACCCTGTATACCTATAGCTAATACACTTTACTTTATTAGCTGTTTTATTATTTTTAAATGTAAAAAATGTATGTGTTACTTACTTTCATCCCGCCTCGCCGTCCCCTCGCCACACTGCCCTGCCGTGCCGGCTTTTCATACACCGGTAGCGGCACATAATCTTGCGGAGCATTCGTTGCCGGCAAATATCTTTGCGGAGCAGTCGTTGCCATCGCTGTCACCGTCCTTTCATACATGGGTAGCGGTTCCGTCGTTCTCGGCGTTCTTTCACGTGCCGGTTGCGATTCCATCCCTGTCACCATCCTTTCATACACGAGTAGCGGCGCCGTCGCTGCATGCGACTTTTCATACACGATTAGTGGTTCCGTCGCTGTCGCCCTTCTTTCACGCGCCGATTGCGAATCCGTCGCTGTCGCCCTTTCACACGCCGGTTGCGATTCCGTTGTTGTCGCCGTCGTCTCCCGCACGGATAGCGGCGCCGTCGCTATCGGCGTTTTTCCACGTGCCGATTGCGATTCCGTCGCTGTCGTCCTTCTTTCACGCGCCGATTGCGATTCTGTCGCTGTCGCCGTTTTTTCACGCGCACGTTGCGATTCCGTCGTTGTCGCCGTCGTCTCACGCACTGATAGCGGCGCCGTCGCTACCCTCTGCGAAGCACCGATGCTCCCTTCGCTTCTGGCTGAAACATACATCATATTTTAAAACACTCTGCCGTTCTACAATGAATCGTTAGTCTCAGGGTATTTATCAGGTCATTTTTCCCTTACGGCAAAAAAAGTGAACAGTTTTTCATAAACTTGGACGATTACAACAATCAGATTGCATGCATGATCGGTGGAATCGTCAAAGTTTACGATAATCGCCCACTTCACGTGAAAGTGTTCACTTTTCACATTTGTCGACAAATGGGAAACAAATTAAAAATGCTTAAAAAAAAGTTGTATACGTGTCGAAAGCCATTCACAAGTCTGTAAGCGACGTAAGATATCGCATCATCGATTACAGACTTGTAATTGTCTTACGACAACCTAACCTGATACTTATAATTTGTTTTCAAGCACTTTTCCACATCCGATACTTGATAACTAACGACTCATTGTACATACATACAACAGCGCACTTACATACATTGTTTTTATGGCTGGCGGTCCACTTTACTCTACAAATTATTCGAGAAGCGTGCTTTCTCTCATTTCACAAACAAGGAGAAGAACGCTTGAAAGCATTTGTAGCATATAAAGCGGATCTACGTATAAAATACAAAAAACTAATTGATATATACTTACGTCGACCACGAGTTTTCCTCACGTTCACGCTGCTCATCGTGGTTCCGTGGTTGCTGGATCACGTGGCGAACGGAAGAGACTACACGGACACACGGGACACACGGGACACACCGCATACACATACACCATGTGAAAGGGGACTGGGGAGTGGGGATGCGCCGGCAAAGCTGCGGGCGCACTCGGCCGCTCGGCGCGGCGTCGCGTCGCAAGCTTCGAGCAAAAAGAGGACAGACATATATCTGCCCAATCTGCTGTCTCGGCTGTCTTCTTCTCTCTTGACCTATGACGTAGCTATGCTTATGCCGGTTGTACCCACACATATTTCGGGTTTTGCGGCTGTCTAAGATTATTTATTTTGTAATACATTACACAATTGCAAAATTATTATTTTATAATTATTATTATCTGAATTTTTTTTAACAACACAATTACGACAGATAATTGCAAAATTTAAAAAAACAATACATTACATTTAGAAAAGGTTTGTTATAATGTAATATGTCCACACAATTATAAGAAATATATATACATATTTTGATATTTCCATAAATATGTACGAACATGTACATATACACACACACAACATATAAACGGTATTACCTTTCAAGGGCAGGGTACGACGACCGGGAAACGGATTTGGAATAAAACTTATTTCTGTAATAACCCTTTACTAGCAGTAAAACATAGTAAAGCGCTATCGCGCAACTCTCAGCCGTTTTCCAAATAGAAAATCGTGGAAACCTTGCGACACAAGTTTACCGGTTCGCTAGCGCAGAGTTTAGACGAAGCGGCGTAGCCGCGCAGGTAAGGCGCGCGGCTGCTACGCCGCCGGCCCGGGTTCGATTCCCGTTGATCTTTTGCAAAAAATTTTTGTTTTTGTCATTTTTTTTATTTGCATTATTAATAAAAATGTTGAATTGGAGCAAAATAAATAATTTCAATAATTATAACACAAAATAAACAAAATGAAGGGAAATGCTTACCTTCCCTTTACAAAGTAATTTCAATACACAGTAATTAATAATAATTATTTGTCGCTAGCTTCAAATGTTATAAAATAAAGGACAATGATTAATTGTAAGTGGAGCACTTTTGAAATAATAAAACATAATGAACTATTTTTTATACTATTTAGTCAATGAACAAGAATATAAGAAAATATATACATATATGTATACTGATAGTATATAGAAATATATTGTTTTCCTGTCGAAGCCTGACTTATTCATTGTCACTTTCGATGCCCTGCGGATATCGTTCACAATGTCCTGCATGATAATTATCGTAAAAACATTTAAAAAGGTTTTCTCTTCCACTAATTTGCAGCATACCAGGCATATTTTATCATATTTGTGAAAGAAGGAGCGCTTGGTGGTGAAACTAGAGAATGAATTTTATAGCCTCTTCACGAGATGCTATTTCCCTTTGTTCTTTTACGCTGGAGCATTTTGCAACCTTTTTATCAAATTCTTTACCTGTCGGTAAAAATAAACGTCGCAAGGCTGACAAAACGGGGGTGAAATAATTATTATTAATTACTGTGTATTGAAATTATTTGTAAAGGGAAGGTAAGCATTTCCCTTCATTTTGTTTATTTTTTGTTACAATTATTAAAATTATTTATTTTGCTCCAATTCAAAATTTTTATTAATAATGCAAATAAAAAAAAATTAAAAAAAAAATATTTGCAAAAGATCAACGGGAATCGAACCCGGGCCGGCGGCGTAGTAGCACCGCGCGCCTTACCTGCGCGGCTACGCCGCTTCGTCTAAAACTCTGCGCTAGCGAACCGG